>CM061069.1:127598472-127731169 GCA_030762895.1 Sophora flavescens
AATTCCAACATCCTAAAATAAAAACACCGCTGAAATATTTATATTTTCATCCCTGAAGTTTTAGTCAGACAAAATACATCAAGATGTTATTCTGAAAAATATTTACATCAACAAACTATACATTTACTCCTCAAAAGGAAAATCTTAGATTTAACTAAAAGAATCGCTTCTCCGAGCCATGACATTCCATTCATACTATCAAAAATCTACAATGTCTCAAAACCTATGTCGATCTCTAAAAGTTATTCTTGAGGAAGACTCCCGTGATTCTCACCATTATAATCGAGATCCGACATCTTCAAGGATTAGGACTAATATCCCTGTTAGTTGGAATCTCTCTCTTTTCATTTGTCTAGAGTCACATACCAAGGTACTTTACACAAGACTCACACAAATATAGTGCAAAGGTGAGTTACCAATATATGAGTTTTATAAGATAATCATATGCGTGATGACACAAAACAACCTATGAAAATTTATAGTCATAATAACAACAAATTTCTCATAAATAAACAAGCGCTTTATCACCCGTTTCATACCCAAACATCATCATTTGAAAATTATGCATAAACACTTCAATATCGTAATCTAACTTCTTACTTAATCTCCTGAGATCCAAACCTCTTTCTATTTTGAGTTAGACTAGTTTCATACATTAATATTTAAACAAACAATGAACAATAATAAATATATATGGGACACTGCCATCCTGATGTTAAAACTTTAAATAATAGAAAGCACAATTAAACCAAACATGCATTTAATGGATAAATAATCATCTGTCCATCGGTAGAAAGGTCTCAAGAACTGGTTTTCAAATCGCGTAAAAGTAAAACAAGTTTTTAAACGAAAGTAAAACAACCAAAATAAACATCAAAAACCCTAACTAAAATAAATCAACTAATCAAAACACCTAACTAAAATGAAAAGTCTCAATCATAGCTTATGTCTCCTAAAGAGTCACTCTTTCTCCCCGATCGCCGTCATTCTCTTCACGCTGGATTGTACAACAAAAAACAAGGTTAGAAGTAAGAATCATGTAAACATATATAGCACCAGGATAGGAAATAAAGTAAATAAACAAATATGGCATCAATTTAGTTTATATCAATGTACAAACAACATAATATCAATCATCCATCATAACAACAAGATGATATGCAAAGGCAACGCAACTCTACTGGCTACTCTAACAATGCATATGGATCCAAACTAATCCTAGGATGAACGACTTCAGAAGCTGGCATATCCGTGACACATAAAAGCACCAACAATTTAAGAAACAATAAACCTTGGGTGAACCTCAAGGATAGCCAACACATCAAACCGCGTGGATGCCTTATCACTAAATACAATCACCAAACCATAGGTGACCTATCGTGGATGGACAGATCATCGTACTCGGGCGCATCTCCCTATGCCTTAACATCCCCTCAACCATCAACTCCAATGCTCAATGCATGGCAAACACTTCAAACAATCTCAACCACTCTCCTTACCTGGGGCCATAAAGCTCCCAGGACTTCAACATCAATATCAATGCTTAGCCAATAAGCACCAAGAATCTCAACATCAACAACACCTTAGATCCAAACCGTGATCATTACACCTTTGGCCAACAAGCTCCGGCGTACAACTTATCAATTCGCGTAACTCAAAGTGTTTCGCTAATCATCTTATCATCTTTAATTATCTTTGTTAAGTCATTAACCAAGTTGTCTAACCTTTATCTTTGATTAGTTATGTGTCACTTATCATCACTGGGGAAATTCGCTTTGTGGAACCCTCAACCCTTTTAATTCCATCTCTGATCGACAGGAGCACCCAAGAGCTTGTTCCAGCACTACTTCCGCAAGTCACATAAGTGAAGCACGGCAGCGTTTCCTTGGGCACCGGCCTGCTCAGCCGCACGTCTCTTTCTCGCTGCACAGCGGCCGTGGCCGACGCACGGCCATTTTCCATTCAATCTGCCGTTCCCCTGCTCAACACTACCGTGCTCAATGCACGACAAAGATCGTTTCCGGGGCGTAAACTAACGCCTAACTTTTTAGCCATTTTAAGATCTTTTATCCATTAAGCTTATCACGTTAAAGCCTATTTTATCGATTAATATTTTAAACTTGAACCTAACAACAACAACAACATCATGACAATCAATCATCCAACATCATCATGTTAAACAACTATCCAACAATATTTTGCCATATCGATAACAACATAAAGAACATAATATGAACATGTGTATGAACATACATCAAAACAATTATAACAATTCATCATATAATCATCAATAATCATTTAGATATTTAAATCATACAAAGTATGCATCAAATAACAGGGCTATGGGAACCCATTTATTTTACTTCTAACCCCAAGCCTATGAGTACACTACCCTTCTCCCCATACCGATTGAAGGTCACCCAACGTAAGCTCCAACGTAAACAAGTCGTGGTTCCCAAAAGAGGTTCAACCCAAACTTAAACCTTAGGTAAACGAACACAAGCCTATTAGTTTCCATTGCCAAAACCAGGAAAGGAAATTGGAAGGAAAGAAACGCTACCTATGCACTTGACACGTAAGACAGGTCTCCAAAGGGTTTCCAACACCAAACCGATTGAGTTAGTGGGAAAAGGGAGAGAAACTGTTCGCCTACACAGGGTGGTCAGCTACCGTAAATACGGTTAAAACAAACACCTCGCTTCGTGCCAAACATTTTATAGGCTACACCCGAGCACAACCGCTTTACCATTGAGCACGCCATGCTAGACTTAGCGTCAACGCAGACGTGCTAGACTAAAGGCCAGAGATTAACAAGACATAAGAGTACCGTGTGTGCTCACTATTGAGAACGGGCGTGCTCAACTTAAAAACTTGAAACACGCCTCCTTTTTTGAGCACCAAGCGCCAGCAACGAGACCGACGGCTCAACCACCGAAAAGGGACTTTGAGCAAAAAATCCCACTAAGCCCTTAACCAACCAAACAACTTATAAAAAGCATTTAACTTAAAAAGCAGTGGTGTTACGCCACACCGTCCAACTTTTGGTACAATGGTCAACACGGTCATGACACACTATCTCAACTCCCCAAGACAATGTTCACCACAATACATGGCACATTGTCCAAAAACTCCCGGTACGATGGTCAACACAACATGGCACATTACCCATTAAGGCACAATGGTCAACACGAGACATGGCACATTGTCCAAACATTCTAGTACAATGGTCAACATGATAAATGAACATTTTGTCCATAAAAACACACTGCCCATTAGGTACAATGATCAAATTTACATGATGCATTGTCCGTCAAGGTACAATGATCATCACGATAAATGGAACATTTGTCCATTAAAAACACATTGTTCCATTAAGGTACAATGATCAATACCAGACGCTCTGCCAACGAATGTATGTAAAACATTTTGTTTTCGTCAATTTTCTTCTCGCTCATTCTTTCCTTGTCGAATCACAAAGGCTTACACCATTCGTAGTTTTCAACGCTTTAAGATTTTCATCAATAACACGGATAAAAGTCCGAGTGCCCACCACAAAGCCCCTAGACTAATGCCCGATCTTAGGCTCGTGGTAATAGAAAACAACATTAATCTTTTAACATCGTTTATACCACCATGAAGTAGACACAATGTCCACAGACATCAAGTCCATAACACCGTAAGAACACTAGTATCCGACATCTCAGCTACTAAGTTCCATATCATCATTTACACTATTAAGTAAAACTTGATTATGAAAAATCATCTCAAATTGGAAATTCTTTGTAAAATCATCAAGTAACTAAAAAATCATTATAAAATCATCACTTGAGACTAAATAGAATCGATTTCTCAATAAATTGATTTGGGTAAAAAGGATCCATAATTAAAATTAGGGAAAATTTGATTTGGTTTTGAGAACCATGAAATTGAACTTCAAACCATAAATTAAAAAGTCTCAATTGCACTAAAAATAGAAACAATTTCATAGTTGAAGTTAAGATGAAAATTTTGGGATTTTAGTGAAACTGGGGGAAATGAGATTTTCTTAGAAAAGCAAAATTGATTTGTCAACTTAAACTAATAATCTCCAACTTCATAAAAGCATAGTTAATTTTACAAAACATAACCAATCTCACTAAAATCAAATCAGCTTCAGGTTCATAACCTAAATGGGGGAAAATCTAATCCATCGAAAGAATGATGAAATTGATTTAGGGAAACACCAATTTACAATCTCAATTGCATAAAAACAAGTTTTAATTTTAGATGACAACATGAAATTAAGGAGCTAGGTTTGGTTTGGAATTGAAATTTGGGGTTTTTGAAATTTATCAAGATAAGGTGAGGAATCACTCACCCACAAGGAAGAAGAAGAAAGGAAGGTGGCTACCATGGGTGTGATGATGATGATGTTTTTGGAGGAACCATGAGCCAAAGTAAAGTGTGTTTAAAGAGAAGAAGCAAGAAGCTAAACTAACAAGGTAGGTTCGAAACCACCATAGATGGCGGTTAACCAAGCTTACCGCAGCTGAGATTGTGTTTCACGACGGCGGAGGGCGGCTGCAGGGCCATTCAAGCACCGGAGATGTCGGGCCTCTGTAATCGTGCTTTCTCCGTGTTGAGCAACTACGAACAACATCCCTAGGTGGCGCGGCACGCCGGACGGGGGCTGCGAGGGGAGGGTGGCGCCAAGCAGAGAGAAGGAAGGAGGAAGAAGATGAAGTGGGAAGGAAGAAGAAGAAAGGAAAATAAAAGAAAGAAGAAGAGGAGGGCTGTCGTGAGAGAGTGGAGATAAAAGGAGGAAAATTCTGATTAGTAATAGTAGGTACAAAATGAGTGGTAAATATTAAACCTAAAATAAACATGTTTTTGGCTTTTGGATCTAAAAATAATGATTGACAATTATATACTTTCTCAAATTTTAAATTAGAGCTAAGAGTGATAATTGAACTGATCAACTAATAAAATTAAGAGTCCAAAAATTTAACTCCATTAATTTTAAACCAATATATTTAAAATCTAAAAATAAATACAAACAAATAGAAAATAATTTTCTTTCAATTATATCATTTAAAATATTTTTCTAAAAATACTACTAGTGACAATAACATAATATTATAGTCTAGTAATCATGATACACCGACATAAAACAAAGATACGCGACACCCTAATCTCAGTCATCACATGGTTACCTGCCTGGAAATAAACTTAATTTGCTGGTTGCTTTCGAAAATCATAGTTTCTCAACGTTATCTTCAAAATATGGTGATAAAATTTTCCTTTCCTCCTTATTTTAACCTCATAACCACAACAACGTATCAAGTCCCACTTAAATACATAATGTATATAAGTCCTCTAACTATACTACCTCATATGTTTTCTCACATAAAACATCATCACCTTAATTCTAACAACATAATATAACATAATCGCACTTACGCTGGTCGAACTCAACAAACACTACACCCCTTAAAAACAGAACAAGATGCCTCGAACTAGACAGCCTTCATCTCCTTGTAGATACCATACCCCTCATACGATTCTCGATATGTTTGTAAGGGTGAGACCCCAATATATGGATTCATCACCATAACTAAATGCGCAACACAAAAGAAGGCACATACACATATACATGTCTATAACAACATACTCATTCATATCATAATATCTCATTATCAATGGGTTTCACACCCCAAACATCAACATTGGAAAAACTATGCATGAACACTTCAATATATCATCTAAACATTCATACTTAATCTCATGAGATATCTCCAACCTCGTAAACCCCGTGATGAGTTGATCGACTCAATTGCCACAGGCATAGCCACACAGCACGCCCATCGCACACCGGTCCAACATCGTAGGCACGTTGATAACACTGAGATGGGGCCTCATTGTCCAAACCCCGCACAATGAGAACATCTTTGTACGATATACCCCGACGCCGCAAGGTAATCCCCGTTTAATCTCCGCACGCCCGCCAAATGCATGCAAGAAAACATTTTGTTCTTAACACTTTTCTTTGTGCTATATCTTTATTTGTCAAAGCTCCCAAAAAGCTTTTGACTTAACATCTTTGAAACATCTTTACATATTTTATTAACAACACAGACCTCAAAGTCCGAGTGCTCAATCACGAGCCCCTAGACCTTGCAATCAGCCTTAGGTTCGTGGTAGTAGAAAACAACTTAAAACGTTTTAACTTCTTTTTTAAATATATACCCAAACTATAACATAACTAACCTTAACAATTCCGACGTCTCGGTATTAAGTCCTATATCTTTACATCTTTTTACATCGTTTTACATCTTTCACATCGTATTACATCTTTTTACATCATCTTACATCTTTACATCATTTTACATCTTTTTACATCTTTTTACATCTTTTACATCTTTTTACATCTTTCTACATCTTTTTCATCGCTTTTACATCCTTTCGCTTTTACATCCGTTACTTCGCTTTACATCTTTCATCTCTTTTTACATCATTAAGTAACACTCATTTACCGAAAATTCTTTCTACTTGAAATTCGCTTATAAACGTCAATTCATAAAAAATCCACTTTTCCTTTGGAAACACATTTTTTTCCAAAATAACGCCAAATCATCAACAACTTCTTTTTATTGAAACTTCAACTCTAATAAATCAATTCAAATTAAATCTCTTTCAACATAAGTATGATGTTTTTAAACTCTTGCCAGAATGATTTCGAATCTTATGTCGCTTAGCATTTTCAAAGAAAACGCCTTTAAGTCTAACTTTGACATTTCTTCTAAAATAACTTTCATATATAATAAATAAGGTCTTTTCGAATATTAATTTCACAAAATCACTTTTTATAATATTTCATAATTTCGTAAAAATCAGCAAAGATAAAAACAAATTTCACGGTACGCCTCACCGTGACTCATAAACTTTTACACTAATAAATCATTAAACTAATAATATTTCTCAAAACTCATTATTTTTCCAAAATCATATTTTCTCTACTACTATATTCCAACATTCCCCATAAAACGTTGAATATAACTTTCACAAACTTATTAAATCTTTTATCTCATTAATCGGCCAGTGCATGACCACCGCCAGCTCTCTCAAACAACATTCAACAACATCATCATAATTATATTCCCAGGCAGATCATGCATCATAACAACATAATATACTACTGCAGATAATTCAGAGCAGATCAATCACCGATACACAAAATCAACACATCATAAACAACATAAACAATTAATCACAAAACCACATATAAATCATATAAGCCACACTAAAAGTAAATGGTTATAGAGAAAATCCTCAGTAAGCTCCCTTACCTCTTGAAGACTCAACTAACGTTTTAAACAACCTCCGGATGATCCGGCTCCTCCGTTGGCTTTAGGTCAAACCAACCCGATTGATTCCTTCAAACAAATTGCAATCAAATCAAACCACAACATACCTTATTCATGAGGACTAGGTTTCGCCTAGGGCTGACTTTTTAGATTCAAATTTAAAATTGCTAATCATGATTAAGCCATAGATTAATGGTCCTTAATTAACCTAAATCATAGATTAGTGACTAAACCACTAAGTTTCAAACTCCAAAACTTCCTAACTCTTTTATACAAGGATTCGGCCTCAACATGTTCATAGGCTAGGGTTCTTAATTTAACAAACCAACTTGGATTTTTAAGGCATACATACTAGGAGTTTGATTAACAAGATCATTAAGGAAAACTTTGACTAAAACTCATCTAGTTCCAAGAACTAGGTTCTGGCCTTGATGAAACAAATAGGTTAGGGGTTTGATTTTTGATATTCTATGTACTTACATACAAGAACTATCAAGATATAATCATGAATCAAGACATGAAAATGAAACAAAACCTAAGAACACAACTTTGACCTAGGTTCGGTCAAGTCCAGAAATTAGAGAAAGAAATCTCTCATGATCTTATGCTTCTAGATGATAAAAATAGAGATGATTATAAGATCATAGCAACTGGTTTCATGTCAAAAGATTTTTCTAGAATTAGTTAGGAATTTTCAAAGTTCTAGATCCAGAAACTTAAAAGTGATGAACAACTATGATATAAGCCTTGAATCAAGAAATTGATTGAAGAACATAGACATGATTAGAGAAGAAGAATAGGATTCACCTCTTGAGATCAAAACAAGTGAAGATCCAAGAACTTTCTTCACAAATCTAACACTAGTAGACTTATGAACTTTAGGTTTTTGAACAAAATGGCATTAGAAAACTAAGTGAAAAGTGAGGAAGGGTATTTATAGACATGAGCTGCGCCACTTTGAGGACTATGAGAAAGGAGGTGGCTTTTCAAAGGGATTAAAGTGCAAACAACTCATAGGACCATTTGGCAAAGATTCCATAAGTTTAAGGACTAGTTTGCAAATTGTCAATAGATTGTCATGATGACTTTTGGCCACAATAAATGTGGTCTTATCTTTGATGACTTTGGGCTGAGTTTTGTCATAAATATCCTAGGAAAACCTAGCTTGTTGAAGAAGATCTGAGAAAATAGTAGAATAATGTGGAAGAATGTAGAACGGTGTGGAACGTAGTAGACAATTCTAGAATGTTCTTTGCTCATCCAAGATGAGGGCAACCTTCACCCATATTGGGCTTTTGCGGCCTAGGGAATTTGGGCTTGAATTCATCTTTGTGGGGCCCACCAAAAAGGCTTAAAGCTTATGTTGACATAGGAAACTTATATGGCTTCAAATGGGCTTTATGAAACTTAAGTCACGGGTAAGAATTCTGGGCCTCAAAGCCACGGTCCTATATGGATTTGAAACAAGGATTCTAGCCCAATTCACTTGGAAAACTTAGAAACTAACTCAAGGACAAAAGGGTAATCATCAAAGTTCAGGGACCAAAGCGTAAAATCCATAAATTTTCACTTTAACCCGAAATACCTTCTAAACTTAGAAATGTGATTCATCCCTTGAATCATCTCAAACTCCTAAGATAAACTCTTCATCTCGCTCTCGAAACTCCGACATCCACTCCGTTGTCTACCCGACACGATTCCGCCCAGAAACGTAAATTATTTTATTTTTTTACCAAAATTTTCAAAACTTCCAAAGATCGGAGCAAACATTATAAAAACATTTTTCATCTCGCTCACAACTTAAAATTAGGTCTTCCGAGCAGTAAACTTTTTACCGCTGAAAATCTAGAAAACAGCACGGCCTGGCCTCGAATTTTCAACCCAAAACTTCCCCGTGAACTTATGAAAATAAGTATAACATGGAAATGACCTTGGTTTGTCCAAAATCATTTTATAAGTCTCTTGATAAAAATATATATGTTTATATATTTATTACCGATATTACTACGTGGAAAATCGGGAAGTTACAATTAACGCACTCAAAATACTTCAAATGAGTAATTAAAATTAC
The DNA here is from genome assembly GCA_030762895.1 of Sophora flavescens. Lineage (NCBI taxonomy): Eukaryota > Viridiplantae > Streptophyta > Magnoliopsida > Fabales > Fabaceae > Sophora > Sophora flavescens. Next base: position 127,607,887 of record CM061069.1, read on the forward strand.
TCAAACCAAACCACATAAAATAAATTAAAATAAATATCTAGAAAATTAATCACCAAATAAAATAATTTAATATATACACATATTTACTATTATTGAAAAACGTTAAAAATAGGGTGGTACAGGTATCTTGGTCTCCCCGAAGGTCCACCATAGACCGTATCAATCCGCACAAACGCCGAGATAGTTTAGTACCAAAGTGAGACCACGACACAATGGATGCAAAACCATTGGCCACCGTAGGTCAATCCGAACCTGGCTACATCCCAAGGTTCCCGAACTGCCCCGCTACATTCCAAACACCGCACATTTCAACCTCGCATGACTCTCACACCAGCTACCGCCACTTTGGCAAATATGCAATGCAACACAACCTAAGTTGACACCAGTACTAACACTCATTTACACGCATTATGATGCACTCTGATCCACAACATCAACATGGTACCCATATACCGCTTTCAAAATCCATTCTCATCACTAACTCAACAACAGACCAGTGTCAACTAGGGTTTCCAAAAGACAACAAACAACCGCACAACCTCAGAATATCATATCATATTATGGATATATGCCTGACAGGTATTTTTGTTTGGATGATGAGCAAAGGGGAATTTCAAGTCCAAGAACCAACACACAAATTCAAGTCTAAAGGACCAAATTGCAACAAAAAAAAAGTATGAAAAGGACCAACAAACAAATATGGGGTTAAAAGGGAAATTTTATTTTACATGCTTTTGTTTGTTTTAGATTAAATGTAAATGGGTGTGTGTCTTCAAAGGTAAAATAAATCACACACACACACAACAATCTGTTTTAGAAAAAATCTTCAAAATTAATTTCACCATATCTTTTTTCAGACCTTTAATGATTTTCAAAACCAATTTACACGGAGAATAATTGATTATGATAATCGATTATGCAGCTCATAATTGTGCTTAAATGAGACTTTAAATAACAGAGATGTTGGGTTTTTTCAAATTCAAAATTCACATGCATGATAATCGATTATGAGTCAATAAAAATGAGTTTTCATGTGTTTTGACCTAACTTTCAAAGAGATATATATTGGTCTATTGCAGAAAGTTCATACAACACCCTTGAACTATTTTCCTAACTTTCTCTCTTGACTTTGAACATAACTCAAAATCACTCATACTCTTATACTAGCAAATCAATTACTTGAGAGAGACATACACACCATATAGGTGATTGTTGTATTGCTTCAACTTGTTTCATATATGCACTTGAGAGTGCTTTCTCGATTGTAATCTTTTTTCTCAATTCTCGTGAGTTGTTATCTCACGCTTTGAGACTCTATCACCTGGGGGATAGGTCGCCCCCGGTCCGTGGAGGAGTTCTCGTTGTTGTAAAGGTTCTAGCAAATACTGCTTAAAAGCTAGGGATTGAGGAAATCCCTTGGTCGGTGTTGCTCTGAGCATTGAACGAGGGCCACGGGGTAGTTTGTGGCCGAACCAGGATATATCGCTATGTCAATCTTCTTATCCCTATCTCTTTACTTTTCCTTTATCTTTACCAAAACGCTTTTTTAATTGCACGCGTATTTCTAATAAGTTGTTTTTCATAAAATATTAAAAGGGAAAAAGGTTTGATTTTAGAAGCTTTTGACATTGATATTTGGGATGTCAGGAAAATGGTCCATTTGTCCCTGCCACCTAAGTCGATGGTGCTTCATTGGATAAACCGAGAAATCTCTGGATCGAGGAAGATAATAAAAAGGTTCAACACAATTTGAAAGCTAAGGAGATGTGCGACACCTTCAATTGACCCATGAAGGTACTACTGAGGTCAAAAAGGGCTAGGATGAACACAATGACCCATGAGTATGAGCTATTTAGGATGAACAGGTGAAAGCATACAGATATGCAAAACGCTTTCACTCATATAATTAATCATCTTAGGGCTCTTGGAAAAATATTTTCAAATTAAGATTTCATATATAAAATTCTTAGATGTCTAAATAGAAGTCACGCAGACCAAAGTAATCTGCTATTTCTGAGTCAAGGGATTTGTCTTCTATTTCTTTGGCGACTTTGTTTGGTAAGCAGCAGAACATGAACTCAAGCTGAATCACCTCACCAAAGTTAATAAAATGACAAGAAAAAGAAAGGGGTTTGCCCTTAAGGCAAGTATGAATGAACCATCGAGGAAGATGGCGAATTTGATGATTTCAAGGACTTGATGATGGAGGTGAAAAACATGAGCTTGATGGTCTGAAAATTCAAAAGTTTCCTAAGGAACAAAGGGAGAGTTTCACAAAAACTTCACTCCTCAAAAGAAAGGTGAAGAAGAAACTAACTCCTATACTCCAATATGCTTCAACTGCAAAAAGAAAGGCCACATTCGCCCCGACCGCCCTCTAGTTCAAAAGAAAAATGAAAGAACGGAAAAGAGGTCACAAAAGGATAAGAGAGGAAGAAAGGCCTAAATCGCATGGGAGGACAACGACACAGATTACACTGATGAGTCCAAGGACGAAGAAGCTAATCTTTGTCTCATGGCCAATCATGAGGATGACGAAGATGAGGTAACGGATGATGAAACTGTTTTTGGTTTATCTTATAATGAATTACTTGTTGCTTATGAAGAATTAAATGATGAAACCACACGTCTTAGAAAAACAATTTCTTCATCAAGAAAAACCATTTCTAGTCTTGAATTGAAAATTGATTCTTTTAATAAAGAAATGGAAGAAATCAAATAAAAACAAGTTTTGTTGAATAAGACTTCATTGTACTTGCCATGTGAAAACAAAAATAATAAGTTTCAAGTTGTAGTGAATGCAAGGTTTTGAAAGTGAAAATTAAACATTTATATGATACACTTGCTAAATTCATTAGTGGAAGAGACAACCTAAATATCTTGCTAGGTAATCAAAAAGGAACCTATGACAAAGCCGGTTTGGTTTATCACCCTAAGTTTCATGAAAATCTTTAAAAGGTTCTTTAGCCCAACAAACACATCTAGTAATCCTTTGTAACATGTTTTATTGTGGTGGAAAATGACATACTGCCTCTATTTGCAATGCTAGAAAGAACAAGAATGTGAAGGGCAAGAAAGTATGGGTACAAAAGGAAATATTCCAAAGACTAACTCTCATGGATCCAACATGATTTTGGTACCAAAAGTTAAAACCTGAATCTGTTTTTTTTAGGTGTGCTTGAAAGCAAAAGAGCTCAAATTGGTATCTCGATAGTGGATGATCCAAGCACATGGCGGGAGATAAAAGCAAGTTCTCCTCCCTCACACTCAAGAAAAGTGGTTATGTCTTCTATGGTGATAACAACAAAGGTGGAATCTTGGGAATCGGGACTCTTGGTAAAGGTCCTAATCCTACCATAGAAAACGTTCTCTATGTTGAAGGTCTGAAATAGAATCATACATAAGTCAACTAAGTGGGTAAAGGATATAATGATGTGTTTGATAATACTAAATGCAAGGTCATGAATTCTAATAATCAAACTAAGTTAATTGGCCAAAGAATTGGAAATATCTATGTGGTTTGCTTAGATGATCATGACCTACCTTCAAATGATGCATGTTGTCTTATTAGTAAAGAGGACGCATCTTGGCTATGGCATAGGAGGATGGCTCATATTCACATGGACCATCTAAATAGATTGGTTTTCAATGACCTAGTAATTGGTTTACCAAAGCTTCATTTTGAAAAAGATAAATTGTGTGACGTTTGTCAAAAAGGAAAACAAGTAAAGGCCTCTTTCAAATATAAAAATATTATTTCTACTAACCGGCCTTTACATCTTTTACAAATGGATTTATTTAGCCCCTCCAGAACTATGAGCTTTGGTGGTAATTACTATGCGCTTGTTATTGTGGATGATTATTCTCGTAATACATGGACATTGTTCCTTTCTTATAAAAATGACGCTTTTGATGCTTTTCGTAAACTTGCCAAGGCTATACAAAACGAAAGGATTAAACATTGTAACTATCTCAAGTGATCATGGTGGTGAGTTTCAAAATGAGTCATTTAAGGCTTTGTGTTGAAAATGGCATTGGGCATAATTTTTCCTCACCCAGACTCCCCAACAAAATGGGGTGGTGGAAAGGAAAAAAAAGGTCACTAGTAGAGCTAGCGAGGACGATGCTCAATGAGATCAACCTTCCTAAGTATTTCGGGCAGATGTGGTGAACACCGCATGCTATGTGGATGAATAGAGTCCTTATAAGACCTATTATGAAACAGACGCCCTATGAAATTAACAAGGGAAGGAAGCCCAACATCTTCCACTTTCATGTATTTGGATGTAAATGCTTTGTTTTAAATAATGGTAAAGATAACCTTGGTAAATTCGATCTTAAGCTGATGAAGGTATATTTCTTGGATATTCCAATTCTAGTAAGGCCTTTCTAATTTATAATAAAAGAACCATGACCATTGAAGAATCTGTACATTTATCTTTTGATGAGTCTAATCCTAAAGTTGTAGTGGAAGGAAGTGTTGATGATCTTGCAGAAATTTTGGGAAACACTTATCTTGAGGAGAAAGGAACTCAAGAGAAGAACAAAGCAGATCAAACACCTCCACAAGAAGAAGAGACACCTCATTCCGATCTTCCAAGAGAATGGAGAACACCTAGATACCATCCTCTTGACAATATAATAGGTGATATCTCAAAAGGGGTAACAACTCGAAACTCTCTCAATCATGCTTGTCACTATATGGTTTTTGTATCACAAATTGAACCCAAGGATATTGATGAGGCCATAGTCGATGAACACTGGACTCTTGCTATGCAAGAAGAGCTAAACCAATTTGAAAGAAATGATGTTTGGGAGTTAGTCCTTAAACCTAAAGACCATTTGATCATAGGAACTAAATGGATTTTTCAGAATCGAGCTAGATGAAAATGGAATAATAATTAGAAATAAGGCTAGGCTTGTTGCTAAAGGGTATAACCAACAAGAAGGTATAGATTTTGATGAAACCTATGCTCCCATAGCTAGATTAGAAGCCATTCGTATGCTTCTTGATTTTACTTGCATCGTGGATTTCAAAATATTCCAAATGGACGTTAAGAGTACGCTTCTAAACGGTTTTATACAAGAGGAAGTTCGTGTGGATCAACCTCCTAGTATTTCAGATTTTGAATTTCCTAATCATGTTTTCAAATTGAAAAAGTCTTTATATGGTTTAAAACAAGCTCCTAGAGCTTGGTATGAATGCTTGAGTAAGTTTTTGTTGCAAAATGGTTTTCAAAGAGGAAAAGTTGATACAACTGTTTTCATCAAAAACAAAAGGCATGATATTTTACTTGTGCAAATTTATGTGAACGATATTATATTTGGTGCAACTAACGAAGCTTTGTGAAAGGAATTCTCTAAAATCATGCAAAGTGAATTTGAAATGTCGATGATGGGAGAGCTCAACTACTTTCTTGGGATGCAAATAAAGCAATCAAAGGAAGTTATATTCATTAACCAATCCAAGTATTGTAAAGAGCTTCTCAAAAGATTTGGGATGAACAATTCAAAGGAACTATCCACTTCCATGAGCACATCTTGTTATCTTGACAAGGATGAAGATGGTAAGTCAATCGACGTAAGTAAGTATAGATGTATGATCAAATCCCTTCTTTACCTTACCGCTAGACGTCCCGACATCATGTGTAGTGTTTGCGTGTGTGCGCTTTTCAATCAAAACCCAAAAGACTCACATCTCACCTCAATAAAACGCATAATGAGATATCTCATTGGCACACAAAATATGGGCCTATGGTATCCTAAAGGGGCTGAATTCACCCTAATTGATATTCGGATTCCGACTTTACGGGTTTTAAATTGGACAGAAAGAGCACTAAGTGGAACTTGTAACACCCTCGTATTTTCATCGCTTTAAATAACAGTAATACATATAAATATGTTTATAAATTTATTTGATTTTTAGAAAATTATTTTAAATAAACGGAGTTTATCACTCAACTCCTACTTGACCGTAGGGAAGCTACGATCAAAATTTAGGTTGGAAAGTCAAAGTAAACCCAAATTCAGGATCCATCGGAAAGATAATAATACCGCTCAAAAGAACTAATTTTAATTCGTGAATGAAAGACTTAAGTTTAGTATATTATTTTCTACAATTCTGTATTTTTAGAATTTTTTTCAGAAAAAAATAAAATAATTTATATATTACTGCGGAACGCGTGACCGGGTAGACGACTAAAAGGGGATTTCGGAGTTTCTAAGAGCCGATAGAGGTTTTAAATTAGGATTTTGAGATGATTCAAGGGGATGAATCATATTTTTAAGTCTAGAAGGTTTTTCAGGGTTAAAGTGAAAATTTAGGAATTTTACGTTTAAGCCCTTGAACTTTCTGTAAATTACCCTTTGTCCCTAAATTAGTTTCTAAGTTTTTTCAAGGGAATTGGGATAGAATTCTTGTTCCCAATCTCAAATGGTCGTGGCTTAGAAGCCCAAAATTTTCTAGTTCATGGATTGATTCCATAAAGCCTATTTGAAACTATATAAGTTTCCTATCTTAAGCCTAATGCTTAAATTTTCAAGTGGGCCCCACAAAAATGAACCTAAGCCCAAATTAACCCAGCCCATGCGCAAGCCATGAGGATTGATGGCTGCCTCATTGTTGTTGAATGAATCAAGATGTTTCTAGAGTGTTCCATAATTTTCCACAATTTTCTACATCATTCTTCATTATTCTATATCATTCTTGAATCTTCTCAATGCTTCATGAATTATCCTAAAATATCTTTGACACATAAATTCATCAAACAAAGTCAAGATAAGCTTGCATTAAATGTGTCAAAATCATCATCATGACACTTTATTGACAATTTGCAAACTAGTCCTTCAACTTATGGAATCTTTGCAACTTGGTCCTTAGAACTTAATTGCATTTGAATCCTTTAGCAAGACAACTCATCATCATCTAGATCCTTCCTAAGATGGCGCCACTATCTCTATAAATACCATACTCTCACTTTTCACTTAGTTTCTTTTGCCATTTGTTTCCAAAACCCTAAAGTTCATAAGTCTCTTAGTGCTAAGTTTGTAAAACAAGTTCTTGGATTTCCTTTGCCATTGATCTTCAAGTGGTAAATTCAAATCTTCATTCTTAATTATGCCTATGTTCTTTAGCAAGTTTCTTAATTCAAGGCTTATATCATAGTTGTTCATCACTTTAAAGTTTCTAACCCTAGAACTTTGAAAAGTCATAATAAATTCTAGAAAAATCTAATGATGATGAAACTACTTTCTATATTCTTGATATCATGCATATTATCTAAATCCAAGAGCATGATGTAATCAAAAATTTCTTTCCTAAAAATCTAGCCTTGGCCGAATCTATCACGTTAGGGTTGGTAGAGTTTTGTTCATGTGTTGTCATATATGATCATGTATTCTATATGGAATGTATGACTACACACTCTAATCCATGTTAGTCTCTTAAAATGAATATCTTACTCAAAAATCTTTATGTTGACCAAAACCCTAGGTGGGTTAAATTTGTTGAGTTTTGTTTAAAGTTTTCCTTAATGATCTTGTTAGTCAAGCTATTAGTATGTATGCTTAATAAATCCAAGTTGGTTTATTAAACTAAGAACCCTAGCCCTATGACCCTATTGAGGCCGAATCCATGTATAAAAGAGTTAGGAAGTTTTGAGTTTTAAACTTAGTTATTTAGTCACTAATCTATGATTTAGGTTAATCAAGGATCATTAATCCATAACTTAATCATGATTAGAAGTTTTAGTCATTCAAAAACCCTAAAGGCCGTGACTATGTATTAGGGTTTAAAATGTTTTAGTTTCTTGATTTGTAATTATTTAGTTGTAATGGTTGAAGGTTAGTTGAGTACGACGCTTACGAGGTAACCGAAATTCGAAGGAATCAGTAAGTTCACCAAAAAGTCTTCAAGAGGTAAGAGAGGGAACACCGGAGGATTTATTCAATGGTTATATGATATCCCATGGTTGTTTGTAATTATTTGTTTGTTAGTATTTATTTATGTTGTTTATTGTTGTGTTATTTGTATCTGTGTGGTTTTAATTGCGTTAATTGTTTATCTGCCATTATATTATGCTACTGCGATGCATGATCTCGCTTGGGAAATATCTCGTGATATAACTGTTGTTTGATGTGTGAGAAGCCTGACAGTGGTCCGTGCACAATTAAGTTAATCGGATAAAAGCTTTAAGAAGCTTCGCAAATTATATTCAATGTTTTTAACGGTAAAATATTGATAAATAATATTAAAGGAATTTTATTTTGAGGAAAATGAGGAGTTTTGGAAAATATTATTTTAATAATTTATTTTTGGAAAAAGGGAATTATGAGTCACAACGAGCGCAAATCCGTGAAAATATTTTAGCATTGCTGAATTTTACAAAGAAAACCCGGAATATTATGAAATATTCTTTTATAAAATTAATTGGTGAAAATAAGTTAATCATGATTTTAGCAAATTAATTAAGTGGAAAAAGTTAAGTTTTTGGCTTAAAAAGCCTTAAAAATAATATTTGACGGCAAATTTGGAAAAGTATAGACGGCAAGTATTTTCGAAACGGCAGTGCATATTTTGAGGAAATTAAACCTCAAGTGACTCATTGGTTTGTGAAAAACTAAGTTTTTATTATTTAAGGATTTTATAATGAATTTCTACCTTGGAAAAGAATTTCTGAAAATCAAAAGTTGATTCAACCATGTTGAAAGTACAGTTGGACTTAGTAACCGAGACGTCGGGGTACTAAGGTTCTGTGTTGTGATGGACTCGGTCATTTGGACTTTGAGGGCCTATATTGTATACGTGAGGTATACCGTGTTGAAACATTGAAGATGTTTTCTAGTACCACGAACCTAAGACTGGTGCACCGGTCGAGAGGTGTCGTGATTGAGCACTCGGACAGTGAGGTCCTGTGTTGTGATGAAAGTTTTAAAAGTGTTTTAAAACTATGTGAGTCGTAAGCCATTTTGAGCTTCGGCAAAGAAATATTGAACACAAAGAAAAGAACAAAACAAAAGTGTTTTACATGCATTTGTGCGACGTCTCGCGGTTTGTGGTTTGATGCATTAATTACCAGCGGCGAAAGGTAATTCCGATATGCATTTATCTCATGTGCCTAGTGAGGACATGGAGCCCCCATCTTACTTGCTATTAGTGCCCTGATTGTGGACATTAGCAATGTGTTTGGCAGTGTGCCTCGAGGAGCCACACCTTGTATGCCTGGCCTTGTGTGCCTATGTGGATGGGAAGAGGTTGCTTTTTGCACCGCGAGTGCCAAGTTAGCCAGTGTGGCTATGGAGTCCGATCAACTCATTTTATGTTGGGATATCTCATGAGATTAGGACGAAAATTAGATGATGAATATGAAGTGTCATGCATAATTTTTATGGATGATGTTTCGAGGTGTTGAACCCACCGATAAAACTGTTTGTATTTGGTAAATGCTGGTGTGTTTATATGGTTGCTAGTATGTAGTTATTGAGTAAGATCCATGTATTGGTTTCTCACTCTTACACATTCAGATGAACCCGGATATACCGTTGGTGCAATCGAGGGTTCGAACGATCATATTTGATCGTGCACAATACGGTGGTTCCTGGGAGATTAATCTTGGGGAACTCAGCGCTACCTACCATGGCCCGAGTAGAGAGGTGATCGGTACAATAGAGGAAGGACCACAACAGAGAATTAACGTAATGGAGACAGTCGAGGTATCTCTACCTCCAGTTTGGCTTTACCTACAGTACTTGGAAGAGCACGGATTGATGGATCCGCCTCAACCACATCCTCTTCAGAGATTAGGACCTGCGGAACCTCCTGTTGAAGTGGAGTTAAATGAGGGGGAGGAAGATCCGGAGGAATACATTGAGGACGATCCTGAGTTTCAACCTCCTATGGTTGATGATGAGGATTCTTCTGAGGATACGGCTGTAGCGGAGGCATCATCGTCAGATTCGTCAGTTGTAGGTGGGATTGATCATCATGATCTTCCCAATGGGTTTCAGTAGCTTGACCAGCTTTAGGTAGAGTTTTTGGGGTAGTGAGCCTTAACAGTTTTTGATCTGGCTTCAGAGAGCCATGCGTTTTTGAATGTGGTTATGAACTACTTGTTGCTGATATCTTTATTTTCTTTGTCTAGTTTGATGGAGAATAGCCTATACTTATGAGGGCTCTTTTGTTATCTCCTATTATAGGTGTTGTGTATATAGAAGGTGATGTATATATAGGTATACATATATGTTGTTTATGTTTACAATGGTTCTATGTATAAGAAAAAAAAATTCATCACTATTTTCGTAAAGAAACGTTTACTCAAATATATATATTTTCCAAAGTAACCAGCTTTAATAATTTAAATTACGTTCTTGGGTAATAGTGTGATGACCCTAGAGTAGGGTGTCGCAGAACTTGCCACTTATTAGGAAATACCTTAGTTTCTTGCCATAGCAAGAAACAAGTAAGTGTGGCTTTATCCATCGTCGAAGCAGAATATGTTGCGGCGGGTAGTTGTTGTGCACAAATAATTTGGATGAAACAACAATTGAGTGACTATGGAATAGAACTTAAAACTGTACCAATCAAGTGTGACAACACCAATGCAATAAATCTCACAAAAAATCATGTATATCACTCAAGGACTAAACACATTGAGATCAGGCATCACTTCATTAGAGACCATGTTCAAAAGGGGGATTGCATAATTGAATTTGTTGAAGCATCTAAACAACTCATAGATATTTTTACAAAACCCCTAACTAAAAGTTTCTTTTTCTTAAGAACGGAACTAGGAATTTTGAACCAATCATGCATTGATTGAACCCTGCATATTACACCTTGTTGTTTGCTAACGTGTTTATTAAGTGTGTAGGCAGAGAGGACATAATCGATTAGGATAATCGATTATGCCAAGACAAAATTTTCAGTTCTCAAAACAGAGAAGCACTAATCGATTACAGGAATCGATTATGACATCACTGGATCCTCAAGTTATTTTAATAGAGAAGCACTAATCGATTATAGAAATCAATGATGTCCCCCACTGGATCCTTGAGCAGTCCTAACAGAGGAGTAATAATCGATCATGGGAATCGATTATGTCAAGAATACTATTCCAGAAAGTAGGTAATCAATTAATTAGTCGATTATTGGTCAAAATGGTTATCAGATAAGCTTTCATACTAATTACTTCAATTCTTATATTTCCTGGCATTTTTTTTTCTTCTGTGTATATCTGATATATGCATGCCATGGTTTATATCTTAGACTTAAAATTGACAACTACTTTTCCCATTTTTTGATAATGACAAAAGGGGGAAAGTTACATGAGTGCATGCTTAAGTGTGAGATAAGCTAAGAAATGAATTTTATAAATGCATGCTTAAGGGGGAGAGAAATTTCAATTGGTAAATCTTCTATTAATTGCATGCTTAAGGGGGAGTAAAGCAAAATTATGAAATGAGATATATTTATTGCTTGCTCAAACTGCATAAAGTGAGGGGGAGTAGAGCGAAATTATAATGAGCGATATATTTTATTGCTCTAACTCTATCATTTAGAAATTCTCTCATGAGATGTTTGTCATCATCAAAAAGGGGGAGTTTGTGGATATATGCCTTGACAATATTTTTTTTTTGATGATGAGCAAAAGGGGAATTTCAAGTCCAAGGACCAACACGCAAATTCAAGTCTAAAGGATCAAATTGCAAAAAAAAAAGCGTGAAAAGGACCGACAAACAAATACGGGGTTAAAAAGGAAATTTTCTTTTACTGTATTGTTTGTTTTAGATTAAATGTAAATGGGTGTGTGTGTCTCAAAGGCAAAATAAATCACACACACACAAAAATCTGTTTTAGAAAAAGGTCTTCGAAATTAATTTCACCATATCTTTTTCATGGAGAATAATCGATTATGATAGTCGATTATGCAGCTCATAATTGTGCTTAAATGAGACTTTAAATAACAGAGTTGTGGGATTTTGAAATTCGAAATTCAAAGTATCATAATCGATTATGGTAATCGATTATGGCTTTTTCAACCCGTTTTAAACTCATCTTTTAAATGGCTTAATTTTGATTTAATGGAGATTTGATTTTGTCTTAGTCGTTGAGTTTAAAATTCAAATTATAATCAATTATGGCTTTGCAAAAATCGATTATTGCTTTTCAAATCAAAATGTCAGAGGCTTCATAATCGATTAGGATAATCGATTATGCTTTTTTTGATTCAATCGAGATTTCAAACAGAGACCAAGTAATCGATTTTTGTAATCGATTATGACCGATTGTTTCTTCATGCGCCTTTTGACTTTAGCTAAAATAATCGACTATGCTTTTCTGATAATCGATTATGAGTCGAGAAAGTTGTAATGTGATGCCTCGAGCCTTGAAACTCGCGCCCCCTCACCAACACAGCTATTGCCTCGCTTAGAAACGAGCTCCTCGGTGCTCCGAAATTTTCCTTGAACACATGGACAGAGTCCTGACAGTGTCATAACCCGAATCTTACAACAGTTTCACAAACAAAGCCAAAATTGAAGCAAGATTTATAAAATAAGGTAAATGAAATATTGACGAGTTAGGGATTCGAGCATATCATCCACTGTTTGACGAATCGAATGTATGTATATGATTTGCTCGTTGCCTTGAACGCAGATATGAAGTCGGAATCGAAAATGGACAAGCGAAACTCCCAGAATCACCACTTTCTCACTCCAGAACCAGCCCTTCCCTCTCTCTTCGTATTCTGTTAAAAAATGTGAAATGAGAGGCATGCAAGTGAGTTGGGGATTAAGAAAGTGGGGGTAGGTGGAGCCAGTGCTGGGCGCTCGAGCGCCCACCACCCCAACACTTGAGCGTTACGGTGCTGACTTGTGCCATGTGTCAGAGATCGCAGAACGCTCGAGCATTGACCATGTAGCGTTTGAGCATTCTGACTTATTCTGGTTGTCCGATTTCACGAGTTTCAGACACTTTGAGTCCGTTTTAAGTCTGATTGACCTCAAACTTGATACACTGACTCATTAACACTTAACAAAAAAGATTAAGCCATCATGCACACTTAATTCTTGTCTTGTTCCTTAATCGAGAAAAGGGGGTGTTACAATCTTCACCCCAAGATAAACAATTTATTTATACTTAATTCTCAGTAGATAAAGAATGACAAGCAAGGACCTTCAAGAAGGATTGATAGACGAAATCTTGATAAAGCTCCCTTTGAAGTCTCTGGTATGATTCAAATCGTTAAGCAAAGCATATTTTACTCTTTTCGCCAACAAGTGTTTCTTCACTAAACACTTTTCCTACTTCACGGTAAAAAATCTACCCAGCCTTCTTGTCTTTTACAACAACTTTGATATAACGTTGATTTCTGATGATAAATTATCGCAATCCCCCATTGATCTAACACCACCGTCTCCATACACGGATCATCGTATAGATGACATCATAGCTTATGGTCCTTGTAATGGTATACTATGTATTAAAGTGACACATGTAGGCAATCCTGATCGGTTGATGTTGTGGAATCCAGCCACAGGAGATGTCAAAGCTCTTCCTTTCCCTCGTGGAGTGTACATCTTCCCTGAGGAATACAATATATAGGTAAATGGATTTAGTTTTGATCTAGTAACTAATGATTATAAGGTTGTGAACCTTGTGGCAGGTGTGAAATTTGCTGCGAACACAAGTATATGACCTGCTGCTCAAGTATATAATCTGGGTACAAATTCACGGAACATTGTTAATATTAATGTCAATGTTCGGGCTTATGACATACTCGACTCACCATTTACTTCATATCTGAGGCGAAGGCTACGGTGGGAGATCTTGACAAGTCTCCCACCACGAGCAAGTCCTTATATGCAATTTATTGTTATTTTAAAATTCCTTAAATTTTTAAAAATTAAAAATTGACCCCATCTCCTTTAGACCCACTTCCCTATCACTTTAACCTCCTCCCTCGACCTGGATGGATTTCAACATCTTATCTGCCAAGCACTTTAAGAAAGTTCAACTGGAGAACTCGGATCGCCGCCTCGTCACCAAGTCCGACGATTCCGGGTTCACTTCCCCTGTCTGGAACAAACATTTCTCTCTCCCTCTTCCTAACTACGCATTTCCGGTTCTCGATTCCTTTCTAAATCTGATTCGGTTGGGTCTGGGTCATCCATATCATGAGTTTGATCTGATTGGAAATTGCAGTATCATCAACTTGTAGTTCTTCATGTGCAGACACTGAGTTGGAAGTTGTGTATTCAATACCTTGAAAGTTTAAAAGTTATCATCTTCAATACAAAGTTGTTATTCTTGGCTTTCTTAAACAATGTCCTTAGGACACTGGTTATCAAGACCCATAATTAAAATTACATATAAGGACTTGCTCATGGTGGGAGACATGTGAAGGTCTCCCACCCTAGCCTTACCCCATGTCTGAATGGAGTTAATCATTGGTTGGTTAAGCTTCAAAACCACAAACCCATCCTCTGCTTTAATATGAGCAACAATGCATTTTGGAGAATGAATCTTCCCTCAACTTCTCAAGATGGTACAAATGAAAAACTTAATAGATAGTAATATTGCTATTATTAAAGATTTTGTTGCCTATATTAAGGAGTGTAAACTTTCTTCTACGTTTGGAACTCGAGTTGAGATTTGGATAATGAATCAATGTGATGCTAAAGAGAGTTGGACAAAGAGGTTTAATATTGTACCTCATCGTCTTCTACAATGGAAATTTTGGGGCTTTTGGAAAGATGACGAGGCTTTTATAACAGAACAAGATGACAACTAATTACCATTGGTCTCATATAACCTAAATGGCCAACAGTCTAAGGAGATTGTTCCAGAATATGTAGGAGACATGCTTCACATTTTTAGATATGTGGAAAGTATTGTTCCCTTGTCAATTTAGGAAGAGGTTTAAATTATTGACTTGCCTGTGCTCTTGACATTTATATTTGATTGTGCAATTTAATTATTATTACATTAATTAGATTGTCTTTCATATGATAAAATTTATGTTTCTGCAGTAAACATTAGCATGATGTTTATCAACTTTTATACACCTTTTGTATACGCTATTTGTGAATTCTTCCTTGCTAGATTTTTTTCTTCTAATATAATTTTTGGAATGGAGATATTCTCTTCTTCTATATCTTTCATTATGATTCTGATTCTAAAAGGTCTTCAAAATATAAAAATCAGAATTTCAAGCACCAATTCCAATCCCAATTCCATATACCAAACAAGTACTAAAATTCTAGTAATTTACTTTTAAGAAATCATATTTATTTAACCATGTAGTTATATAGTTTTTTTTTTTTTTTTGATTTTTTTGCTATTGAACCTAAAGAGTCAATTATTCCTCAATCGAATGGTTCTTTCCCTTCGATATTAACATGTTCTTAATAAGAAGTGAAAGTCTTAGATAGACACAAACACAACAACTCATCAGTAGACAGGGACGACCCAATGCTCTAGCTACTAAAGCTAGGGTTTTAGGCCTCAAAAAAATAAATTTAGTTAATATTACTAACTCAAAATTTTTTCTCAAAAAGGCCTTGTGTATTCCTGTTAACGATTTCGTAACTGTTGTTGGAAGAAAGAAGTTTTATTAAAATTAAAATTAATAAAATCTTATCTATGATCAACAACGTCTCGACAAAGATTAAATAAAATGCCTTTATTATTGATTTAAAAAGAAATGTTAAACGAAATCGATCACAATAATTCAAAATATGACTTTGCATCTAAAAAAGCCCAAAAGATAAATTTTTAATAAAAAATTGATAATTTTAATAAATTATTATTATTATCTTTTAAAAGGAATCATCTCA
Organism: Sophora flavescens; assembly: GCA_030762895.1. Classification (NCBI taxonomy): domain Eukaryota; kingdom Viridiplantae; phylum Streptophyta; class Magnoliopsida; order Fabales; family Fabaceae; genus Sophora; species Sophora flavescens. Next base: position 127,623,721 of record CM061069.1, read on the forward strand.
AATTTGCTTTAAGCCTCAATAAGTGTTAGGTGAACCTGTCATTAGGCACATTCAATGATATGGCGACACTATCACCTAAGATTGTTTTTGACACTCCCACTTTCAAACTCCATTATTTCCTCACTACTCAATGTCACTCAAGAATTTCTCTCATAAGAATAATATTTAGAGTAAAGTCTCATTTTGGTCCCTTACAAATTTTGAGATACCCAATTTAGTCCCTAAGACAAAAAAAAAGTTACCGGTTAGTCCTCAACAATTACAAACTAGGGACAATTAGTCCCTCCATTAATGTCTCTTAGAAAGGTTATGTTGGTTTGCTGATGTGGCCTGTTAACTCATCCTCCTATCCATTTTTTATTTAATTTAATTAAACAAAATTGTTTCAAAATACAAGAACAGAGGATTTCGTCGCTGCCGCGCCACCGTCATCCACCATCCTACCACGCGTCGTCACCAACTGTTGAAACTTGGATCCATTGCAGCAAGCCATGAATTACCAGAATCTGTGAATGAACGATCCTAATATTGTACAAAGGAACCTATGATTTGCAACCCAAACAATAAAAAAGTTCTCAATGACCATCATCTTAAGGCATTCACAAATGCCATCAATGAATCAACATCTCTCTTCTCTGAGAGATACTTTATTGGCTGAGATGAAAACATATTGTTAGAGGAAGAAAAATTCAAGAAGAGCATAAGAGAGAAATAAAAATCATTTTTAATATATATAGAGAGAGAGAGATTACCTTTGGGTTGGGATTGTGAAAATATGGAAGTAGCTATGGTAGTTGAAGAAGATACAGGGAGGGACATTATGGAGTGATAAGAATGTAAAGCAATCCACAAAAAATGCACAAGTGTGGAAATGGCTAGTTGCAATGGAGTAGTTAGGGTTCTTGATTTGATTTCAGAGAGAGGAAGAAGACAATTGGTGCGATGCCATTTTGCCTCAGTTTCAAGCTCCTACACTTTAGACTAAACGACATTGCTTAGTGCACTTTTTTTTAACCTTTTTAAAGTCTTTTCCATGGTGGAAATGGAGCACTTGCCACGTGGGACATTAATGGATACATATGACATTTAACAGTACACATTAGCAAATTAAAGGAGAGTATAGGACAAAAAGTAACGGAAGGACTAACATATCCCTAGTTTGTAAGTGTTAAGGATTAACGAGTTTTTTTTTCTCGAAGACTAAATTGGGTACCTCAAAATTTATCAGGGACCAAAATGTACCTTTATTCTATATTTAATTATTGGTTTCAAAATCGTAACTTTTGACATTTATTTTTTCTTCTTTTATTCAACACTAGAACACAGATGGAGCTACAAGAGAATGTCCAGGACATGCTGCTGAGGGTGGTCTGTTTAGAGACTCAATGCAAGAAATTCCTTGATGTTATTTAGCTTATTTTGGCATTACTACTGCCCTCCAGTTTATTCACGGCAGCCATGATATCTATAGAAACAACATATCAAAGGGATTGACATTGTCTTTGGTTGGAGTGTGACTCTAAGGTAGTGGTTGATGCATTCTCATCCAATTTTTTTCATCTAGTTGTATAATCAAATGACTTCTACTTCTTGTTTTATTTAGTTTTTTTCATATGCAAGCATATTTTAAATTATGCAAAGTAGTTATGAGCTTTTTGTGTTTTTACTCCTTTAGTTTTGACAATTGAATGATTCAATTGAGGATTCAGATTATGAGTGAGAAACTGTGGAAACCTCCATCACGCAAGTCGTGTACAAAGCCTACTTATAATTACACTAGTAAGAAACTTAAATAAACTTATGTTGCAAGTTGTAAGTATCGAATTTCTTTTAGTACTTAATTGAAGTATTAAATTTTTATCATGCTTATTTGATTGTTCTTAGATGTTAGAAAGTTTTGCGGGTTTAGTTTAGTTTCTGAGTAGTTATATAGCCACATCTTACATCAAGACAGAACTTAATTAGAAGTAACTAAAATATATGTTGATGGATGAAAAAATTTAGAGTTTTGAGAAGATCGTGAACCATTATTTATTTTTTTACAATTTTGGATGTTTTGTATAGTTGTATTGCTAGAAGCTGAAAATTTGTTTCCTTTACTGCAGATATGTGATATGGTAGCTAGAGCTTGTATCATAAATGCCACTCTTATAATTCAACACCTTGGTAAAAGCTCATTCTCCCAAGACACTGGGTAACCTTTTGAATTCTGTTTGTGTTTTATTTCTTGTCATGTTACTTAGTCTAACTCCTATTTTAATGGGTTGTGATTTCAAATATAAAACAATATCTAAAAAATAACATGCATCAAACTAGTGTTGTTAAATTCGACTCAACCCGGCTGGCCAAAGAGATGACAACCTTACTAACAAGGCCTAACACAGTTGGGAGATAGATAGGTTCCTTAAGCATGATGTCAGGCACATCGAATGTATAGAAAAGAATTTATTTGGAGAGGCAAAATTCACTTTGATGATCTCTCTACACCTCAAGAGGGACTAGTCTCATGTTTTTGGTGGAAGAATACCCTTAGTGCAATAAAAAAAATAAAGAGAGAGGCGAACCCTGAGAAAAAGTTAGGCAATCTTGGAGATGAAAAGCCCCAAGAACGGTCAAGGAGGTACAACAACTAAATGGAAAAGTGGCCGCCCTTAAAAGATTCCCAGCAAAAGCCACCCAAAAATCCCTACCACTCTGCAGACTCTGTCCAACCATCACAAGCATCCGATCACCATTAGTAACTGATTAAAAAAAAAGTGCAACTAAGGAAGAAGAAAAAAAAAGTGCAAAATTTGCTTTGTTTTCAGTTCCTATTTTCAGAAATAATTACAAAATTGTCACCTTGTTGTTTTCATTTTGTATTTTATTTTCAAAAGTTTGTACACAAAACACTAAAAACAACTTTTTCTTATTTCCACAATTTCTTATACAAATCTTTGGAAACAAGAAACATACTGAAAACAAGATAGCAGTTTTCTAATTATTTCTAAAGTGATTATGTTTGAAACATACAAACCTAGGTTTTTTTGTTTCTAAAATTGTTTTATAACATAATTTTTAAGAACTATTTTTTAAAACAAAAATAAAATAAAAAAATGAGTTTGATAACACTATGTCTTAAAAGAGTTTTAAAAATTAGAGAACAAAAATATGTGCTTGCTAAATTTGTTTTGAAATTAGTTTTTTAAAAATAAAAAATATTTTTTTAATAAATTTGTTCATCGTATGGAAAAGTGACCAAACAGGAACAAGAACTTTCTAAAGAAATTTCTCTTGAATTCTCAGTTAGGTTTTGCTATATTATGGGGAAAAAATCATTCAATGTTAACTTTCTAATCTGAATGCTAATAGTTAAGATATTTAAAACACATATTGACTTACATCAAATTTTCAGTTTTCAATCATCACCTAACACACACAGAGAGACAGAGAGAGAGAGAGATAGAGAGAGCAATGTATTTGTCTCTTGTTCAATGAATAAGAACAAAATAAATTTTAAAAAACAGTTGCCCAGATTTGTAACGAAGAGTTATAAGAATGATCTGAGCTATTGTGCCACAAACGTAAGGAGCTTGGCAGCTGGAAGAGATGAGCGTGCATCATTAGGTTTACAATTGGAGTAGGATTTATTTGGGTTAGATTGTTTGATATCTTCAAATTTTCCATTAGTGAGAGCAATTGTTCTCCATGTTTTTTATGTTTCTAGAGTAGAAAACTAAAAACCAGAAGGAAAAAACAACTCATTACTATTTTCCAGATCCTATTTTAAAACTTAAAAACAATTGGTCTATTTGCTTTGTTTTCATATTCATGTTTCCATTTCCTATTTTCAAAAATAACTACAGAACTACCACATTGTTTTCATTATGTTTCATGTTTTCAAAAATTTGTACAAGAAACGGTTAAAACAGAAACAAGTTGTTTTCAGTGTTTCCTGTACAAATTTCTGAAAAACAGGAAACATAATGAAAATAAGGTGGTAGTTTTGTAATTATTTCTGAAAACAGGAAATGAAAACAAAAAACTGGGAACAAAGCAAACAGACCCTTATTGTTTTTAGAACTAGTTTCTATAAAATAGTGAAATCAAACAAGTTTTTTTTATTTTTGTTCTTGAAAACAAAAAAAACAAAAAACAGTTTTGAAGAACAATAAACAAACAGGGCCCTAATTCTTTTAACTTTATTACATGCTAGGGAGGATAGGAGCAACAAGGTTAAGGGGGGCATAATGTAAATAACAAAATAGAGTTTAACTCCACCAATTTAGCAATTATTTCTTGATAATGAAAATCATGGTATCAATTCTTTCTTACTTCCTTCCTTTTGGCAACATGAATTTCATTGAACTCCATTGGTTGCTTTTGAAGCATTAGCATAGCTTCGGACACTTCCAACTCATCACGACGTTCCTTGATATTATGCTTCAGCACAGATAGTGAATCATGCAATTTTTGAAGCTCCTCGTGTTGGGTCTTGTCGTATTCAATTAGGATCTTATCATGCACCTTAGTCTTCTTTACAGCCTCATGGAATTGGTCCATCACACCAACAAGTTCTTGGTTCAGCTTGTCCAATTTGGCATCATTGGAAGAGGATCCACCTTGGTCCCCTTTTGATGATTTGGACTCTTGTTGAAGAAACTTAGCAGCAACAACATCAACATCAGGGTGCCCAAAAGAGTAAGGCTTGTTCCCAGGGGAGAACACAACAACAGCAACTTTAGCACCACACAAGATGGATAACTCATTTGCTTTCTTGAATAGGCCTGTTCTACGCTTGGAGAAAGTGATTTGCCTAGTGTTGGTGTCCTGCACCATCTTGATCTCAATCTTCTTACGACCCATGATTCCTTCACTCACTGCAAAATACTAAAAAAATCAAAAAAGAAAATATTAGAGAAAAAGAGAGAGAGGGGGAGGGAGGGGTTGAGATTGGGCTATTGTTATTCCCAACACCCCCTATTTATATACAAACAGTGAAGAGGTTCATCGTTTCTTTTATGGGTCACATTGGTTCATTGTTTTTATCTTTTAATTTTTTAAAATTTAATTTTGTAATCTCCAATTTTTTCAGTTATGGACATTGTTTTCACTTTTCACTAATATGGAAGTGTTTCAATATTTTTCCAACTTGATGAAACTGCTCCTATATAAGAATATTTTCAGTTTTTAAAAAAAAAATTAAAAAATCAATGGGTGCTATTACTTAATATGTGAGCATATTAGATTTTTTGAAGAGGAGAAATCTAAATATCATCTTTACTAAATACTCCATCTGGTCCTTAATATAAGAAACAAATGGGTACTTTTTTTGGGTCCAAAATAGAAGAAACATGCATCAATTTTCACATATATTAAATGCTAATTTCCAATACTACCCTCATTTATAATAGGATTTATATTACGAGATATATCAACTTTCCTTACAAGTGAGTTTGTTCATTAATTAGAAGGGCTATTTTTGGAAATTTATATGAATATTAATTACAATTAGCTCATTTCAATGCATTTCCTTGATCTGTGTGTTTTAGGGTTTTTTTTTCATATATTAAGGACCGGAGGGAGTATCACTGTAAATGTAGAAGAAGGTTTGTTTTTGTTTAGCCATATTCCAAAGTGATCTCGCATATATGTTTGAGTTGTTATCTTTGGCATTTTACTTTTCCACAATATTATTTTTTAAAAAAAAAAAGAGAGCAAATTGGTTTTATTTGTAAGTTTGGCCTAATGATGATTGCAAAATAAATAGTAAATAACTTGTAAAATAAAAATGGTCTTTTATTTGTAAGTTTGGCCTAATCTTGATGATGGAAAATGTTAACTAGTGCCCTTAGGATATTGATTAAAAATTAACAAAGAAAAAAAGTTTTCTTTCAAAGTAATGTATTCATAATTTTTAGAAGTGTTAACTTTAATTTTCCGATGAAAACTTGTTTTTATTGAATTCCTTAATAAATACCCTTAAAACAGTAGTTAGTAAGCCCCAATATAAGTGTTTTTCTAACATGTGCAATATTGCACAGGTTTAGTTTCATTAAATGCATATTTTTAATTAAATTTGTCTTCCTAATTAATCATTCTTTTTTAAAATTGATTTTCTCTTTCCACTATTTATTATCCTATTTATTATATTGATTTCATTTTCCTATATAATGTCTCTCTCAAGATCCATATTCTCTCCCCTAGTTATTATTATCAGATATAACCATTTTTTTTTAAAGATAAGTAGCCATATATACTATATTGAAATAAAAACAGTTCATACATACTGCTCATCGGAATAAAAACGGAAGCAAGTCAAAGGAAACAAGTCAAATATGCAATATACCTTTGTTTTTTCTTTTTCATTTTGGTTAACGCTTCTGCATAGTTAATAGTTAATAGTTATTCCACTAGACAGTTATTTTTTTTTCAAATGATAAGGTATTTTCAAAGTTTATCTATGAGTAGTAATCTTTTAACGGCACATCTTGTACTTCCTCCGGACTCAATTATAAGCAAAATTAACTAATTTCATACTTAATAAGGAAGTTAGTTAATTTAGTTTAATTGTATTGATTTATGTAAAAAAATTGAATTACAATTACTAATCTACTTTTTAATTGTCTCGGGAGTATGCAATGCTCTTTAAGAGATTGTTACAATTAAATGCATTTTTATTTTCTTTTAATATTTTAATCTCGTTTTAGGAGTTGTCATTTTACTAATTTGCCCACAGTTTTGGAGGAAAAATATAGAAGTTTTTCTTCTACTTTTATATAAAAATATTTATAGTGTACCCTATTATATGTAATTGGCTTCTACCTATTGCTAAATATACATTAGCAGTCACTAGTTCCATTGAAGAAAATAATTATACTGACAGTGCATATCAGTTAAATCAAAATATAGATGCTTAGTGCATATTTCAATTTTACTTTTTTTTATTTAATTTAAATTTTATGATACTCAAGATCCAAAATTAAATTTAAAATTAATGTTAATAAAAGAATTTTATTCTATATATATTATTGATATTTAATAATATATTGAATTATTTCTTACATTATTATTATTATATATAATGAGATTTAAAAATCAATAATTTATTAATAACTTCTTGAAATAATATTATACTATAAATTAATAATTAATAATAGCATTAATTTCATCAAGGCAATATAATTTTATAATAATAATTTAAAACTTATGTAAATAGTATATATTTTATTCCATATTAATTTTGACAATGTTAGTAGTGTGACTAGAAAATTTCATTTCAAATAAATGAAAATTCATCACACATTTACCGTTATATGTAACTGGCTTCGACCAATTGCTGAATATATATTAGTATCCACTAGTCTCTTTGATGTAAAATCTTTACACTAACAATACATACTAATTTATTCATATAAGCAATTAATATAATAAGGATTTAATTTATATACAATTACAGTGTAAAGTTTTTTTACACTGTCAACCAATTAGAAATTGATACACCGTTATAAATCTTTGATTCTTATCTTAACCACCTTAAAAGTCATCAATTTCATGATTTCTGATTGGTTGTCAGTGTAAAAATCTTTACACTGACAGTACATAAAAATTAAACTCATATAATAAATAGATATTTAGTGCATAAATTTCCTAAAGATAATTTAACTTTAGAGTAAAAATTGAAAACTCTTATGAATACTATATATTTTTATTTAGGGAAAAGTGCATATAGACCCCCTAAACTTTAACCCATTTGTAAATATGCATCTTCAACTGTTAATTCTTCTTAATTAATCCTTAAACTTTAACTATTAGTGAAATTAGTCCTTTTGTTAATTCAAAATTATATGACTAAGGATGATCAAATCCAACCATTTATTTTGCTTAAAAAACAACTGTTGATTATCTTTTAATTTTTAAAAACGGAAAAAATAAACACAACAAGGAAGAGCTCTATTTTGTGTTCTGGTTCAATGTTCTACGGTAAAGATTGAAAACTTTTATAAATACTATATTTTTTTATGAATATTACTTTTATAGTTATTCTTCCATACTTTAGGTGCTAAAATAGAAAGTCATAGGTCTCATTCAAGAGGACCAACTTAATTATAGGACTGTTATTTCAAATTATAGGATTCTTTTATCATCTTATGTTACCAACTCTTCAGCAGAGTTTGATAGGAGGAAAATCCACGTAGTTTCTCACTTTTTGTTAGGGATGGCTACATATATTATTATTCTCCAAATTTATGATGATGTCACCGGATATATTTCCTTCTCCATTATTAATGAAATTGCTTAACTTTTTTTTGTGAAAAAAAAAGTTGTTGTAATCACACATTTATATATTTTGATGAATGACAAACACTAACAAAAAGGCAAGAGAATTTTTCTTATAGCATGCAGGTACCGCGTGCACAAATTCAAATTATTATGGTGTACCAGAAAATCAAGTATCAAGACCTCAAGCAAGGTTGAGTATATATACTAGGTCTTAGTTATCTTGTAAGGGTATGATGGCTAAAACTCACATTGCAAATGGAAAAATTTTGTCAATCTTATAAAAACTGATTTGCACTAAAGCTTCAAACCGTTTGAGCCTTTGATTCAATTTAATTATGATTGAGATTTTATTTTCAATTGACTAAGCTTTTCTTCTCAATTGAAAAACGTGATTAATTGAGTTTGGAATGAAATAAATTGATTGACTAAATATTGCCAATTGATTGGCAACGGTAATTTGTTCAATAATGACCAAATTAATAGTACATTGTTCTTTACATATATATGTGAAACTTGGGTGCAACGTAAAGCTTTCTTTTTGAAATTAAATGATATTGATCTTGAATAAAGAAAGCTTCATTGTGTGAAATTTGAATTGGAATCTGTATGTATATCTCAAGGCATGAACCGATTTTAACATGTGAAAATTGTTTTTTAAACCACCCAATTGATTTGCACATTAAACTTATTGGTGCAACGGCTAGCTTCCCAATTCAAATTCAAATTGTTTTTAAAACCACCCAATTTATTTGCACATTAAATTTAATGGTGCAACCGCTAGCTTTCAATGACATAAGTCCTTTCCTTATTTAAGGTGCAACGGTCATATTTTCAAAAGGCTATAAAAGTGGTTTTTGTTGAAAATTCATAAGAGAAGATAATACATAAAAAAATTACTCTTTTGATAAGACAATTCTTGTGAGCCAAATTGTGTTATTATCATCATACTCATAGTGCTTCAAGTTGTAATCATCTGCACTAGAAGAGTGTATCATATTGTTCTTCCTTTGTTGAAACTTTGTGTGAGGGTGTGGTATCCCTCTTTGTTGTGATTGAGGCTTCTACACAAGGGTGAGGTATCCCTAGTGAGAAGGGCTCTGTTGTGTACAAAGGTTGCAAGCACCAGTTATAAGCTTGTTTGTTAGTGGAAGAAAATCCCACAGGTGGAGTGGGGACTGGACGTAGGTCACTGGTGGTTGGTGGCTGAACCAGGATAAAATCCTCGCGTAAGTATTCTCTTTACCTCTCTTTTAATTTATTTCTTTTATATAATTGATTGCGTGATAAATTTTGTTAAGGAATTTTTTGTTGAAAAAAAAATTAAAAAGAAATTTGTAGACTCAATTCACCCCTCCCCTCTTGAGTCGAAGTCACATATTCCAACAAGTAGCATCAGAGCTAGACTCTTGCATAAAGAGCTTAGCAGCTTCAAGAGAAATTGTTTCGAATGACTTCCTACCTGAAGGAGCCTCCCTTGGCAGACCCCCTGCCTTTAATGGTGAAGAATATGCATATTGGAAAGAACGCATGATAATTTTTATTCAAGCACAAGATTATGATGTGTGGGATGCTATTGAAAATAGACCTTTTGTCCCTATGAAAGATGTAGATGGTAAGTCTGTTATTAAGCCTAGAAGTGAACAAAATGAGGATGAGAAAAAGAAAGTACAATTAAATTTACGTGCTAGAAATATGATAACATCTGCTTTGAGTAGGGGAGAATTTTTCAGGGTCTCAAATTGCAAGACGGCCAAAAAAATGTGGGATACGCTTCAAGTCACTCATGAAGGAACGAGTGAATTCAAGCGAGCAAGGACAAACACTCTGATAAGAGAATACGAGCTGTTCATGATGAAGAAAGGAGAATCCATCCAAGACATGTAGAAACGCTTCACTCACATTGTGAACCAGCTTGCTGGTATGGGTAAGAATATTGATAATAAAGATTTAATTAATAAAGTTCTACGTTGTTTGAGCAGGGAGTGGAGGCCGAAGGTGATAGCAATTGCTGAATCTAAAGATCTCACCACAATGAACTTAGCGACACTATTTGGAAAATTACAAGAGCATGAACTAGAACTTAGTCGACTGTCGGAACACGAAGAAAAAGACAAGAAAAAGAAGAGCCTAGCCTTGAAAGCATCCTCCTCCAAAAATGAGGAAGAGAGTGAAAAAGATGAAGAAAAGGAAGACGCTTCAGATGATGAAATGGGAATTCTAGTAAAGAAATTCAAAAGATTTGTGAAAAAGAAAGCTAACTCAAGAAGATCATCAACCTTTTCCAAAAAGAGTTTCAATAAGGGAGATGGTCCAAGCTCCACACCTACTTGCTGTGAATGTGGAAAGCCCAGTCACATGAGGTATGATTTCCCTAAATTACAAAAGAAGGACAAATTCGAAAGAAAAGAATAGAAGGAAAACAAACCTAGAAGAGCTTACATAGCTTGGGATGAAAATGATTTGGATACCACCGATGATTCAGACAATGAGGAAGCTAACTTATGTCTCATGACTAGCTACGAAAGCGATGATGAGGTAACCTCTAACTCTTCTTCTTCTTCTTCCTCATATGATGCATTGCATGATGCCTTTCTTGAACTACACAATGACTCTATGAGATTGGCTAAGGCATTAGAAGAATCCAAGAAAATGGTTAATTATTTGCAAAACCAAGTAATTACTTTAACAAAAGAAAGGTTGGAATTAGAGAAGGAAAACTATAGCATTGGATATACTCTAGGAAATTTTACATGCAAAAAGTGCATTGAATATGAAAAACAAGTCAATGACTTGAAGATCACTCTTGCAAAATTCACCAATGGTAGAGATAACTTGAATGTTCTTTTGGAAATCCAAAAAGGTGTATATGATAAGGCTGGCTTAGGATATAAGCCTAATGATCATGAAAAATCCTTTTTGAAGAAAACATTTGTGCCTACTCATACATCTGTTAGTCCTTTCGTCAAATGTTATTATTGTGCTAGAAAAGGGCATACCGCATCAACTTGTAATATGAGAAAGGAGAATGAAAAGAAAAAATGAGTTCCTAAGGGAACATCATATGGCACTAACAACCAAGGACCCAATAAAATTTGGGTACCTGAAAACAAAATATAATTGTTGTTTTGTAGGTATGCTTGAAAGCCAAAACTACAAATTGGTACCTTGACAGCGGCTGCTCTAAGCATATAACGGGAGACATTAGCAAGTTCACATCTTTCACACCAAAAGTTGGAGGACATGTGACATATGGTGACAATAACAAAGGGCAAATTCTTGGGATTGGAAGTGTTGGTAAAAGTCCGACAACATCAATTGATAATGTACTTTTTGTGGAAGGACTAAAGCACAGCCTCCTAAGCATAAGTCAACTTTGTGACAAAGGTAACAAGGTTAGCTTTGATTCTAAAAGTTGTTTAATTGAACATTTGCATGATAAAAATAAGAAATTAATTGGACATAGAATTAATAATATTTATATGATAGACTTAGATGATATCTCTTCAAATAATGCATGTTGTCTTGTCTCTAGAGAAGAAGACAGTTTTCTTTGGCATCGTAGGATTGCACACATACACACTGAGCACTTAAACAAGTTTATTTCAAAAGAACTTGTTATTGGTTTACCCAAAATGAAATTTAAAAGGGATGGATTGTGTGATGCATGCCAAAAAGGTAAACAAACAAAGGCTTCCTTCAAACCAATTAATATTGTTTCATCGGAGAGGCCCTTGCAACTCCTACATATGGATCTTTTTGGGCTTTCTAGAACTAAGAGCCTTGGTGGCAATTTTTACGCGTTAGTAATTGTTGACGACTACTCTAGGTTCACTTGGACCTTATTTATTTCACACAAAAGTGACACCTTTAAAGCTTTTAAAAAATTAGCCAAGGTAATTCAAAATGAAAAGGATCTAAAAATTGTATCTATTAGAAGTGACCATGGCGGGGAATTTGAAAACGAAATGTTTGAAATTTTTTGTGAAGAAAATGGCATAAAACATAATTTTTCTGCACCTAGGACCCCACAACAAAATGGGGTGGTAGAAAGAAAAAATCGAGCTTTAGAGGAACTCGCTAGAACACTATAAAGCGATGCAAACCTCCCAAAATATTTTTGGGCGGATGCAGTTAACACTGCTTGCTATGTTCTCAATAGGGTCTTAATTAGACCAATTCTAAAGAGAACCCCATATGAATTATATAAAGGAAGGAAGCCCAATATCTCTCATTTTCGTGTGTTTGGATGCAAATGTTTTGTGCTTAATAATGGTAAAAATAATTTAGGAAAATTTGATGCCAAAGCTGATGAAGGGATATTCTTAGGTTATTCATCATCGAGCAAAGCCTTCAGGGTATACAATAAATGAACTTTAACTGTTGAGGAATCAGTGCATATTTCTTTTGATGAGACTAACCCCAAAAGGCTGGGAAAGGATATTGTTGATGACCTTGCAGATTCCTTAGAACATACCCACTTGGATGAAAAGAAAAATCAAGAGGACAAAGAAGGTAATAATGATGAGATCAAGCAAGAGAAAGAAGAACTTCAAGATCTTCCCAAAGAATGGAGAGTTTCCAAAAATCATCCATTGGACAACATTATTGGTGATATTTCTAAAGGGGTAATTACTAGAAACTCCATTAAAAATGCTTGCAATCACATGGCTTTTGTTTCTCAAATAGAACCTAAGAACATTGACGATGCTATTTGTGATGAATTTTGGTTGTTAGTCATGCAAGAGGAATTAAACCAATTTGAAAGAAATCAGGTATGGGAACTAGTCCCTAGGCCATCAAAAAATCAAACAATTGGAACTAAATGGGTCTTTAGAAATAAATTAGATGAAAATGGTATAATTGCTAGAAACAAGGTCAGACTTTTGGATAAAGGGTACAATCAAGAGGAGGGCATAGATTATGAAGAAACGTATGCACCCGTAGCCAGACTTGAGTCCATTCGCATGTTACTTGCATTTTTTTGCATTATGAATTTTAAATTATATCAAATGGATGTAAAAAGTGCGTTCTTAAATGGCTTTATTCAAGAAGAGGTGTATGTAAATCAACCTCCTGGTTTCGAAAATTTTGACCGACCCAATCATGTGTTTCGCTTAAAGAAAGCGCTTTATGGTTTAGAGGAAGCTCCTAGAGCTTGGTATGAGCGCTTAAGCAAGTTTCTTTTAGAAAAAGGTTTTTCACGAGGAAAGGTTGACACAACCTTATTTATTAAAAGAAAATCACATGATATTCTTCTAGTACAAGTGTATGTGGATGATATAATTTTTGGTGCTACTGATGAGTTTCTTTGCAAAGAATTCTCTAAGCATATGCAGGAAGAATTTGAAATGTCGATGATGGGAGAATTAAATTTCTTCCTTGGGCTTCAAATCAAACAAACAGACAACAGCATATTCATAAGTCAAACAGAATACTGCAAGGAACTTTTAAAAAGATTTGGAATGGACAATGCCAAGGAGATAGCCACACCAATGAGCACCTCATGCTACTTAGATAAGGATTAAAATGGTAAGCCTATTGAATTGACAAAATATCGAGGTATGATTGGATCCCTCTTGTATCTTCTCGCAAGTAGGCGCGACATCATGTTTAGTGTTTGCATGTGTGCTAGATATCAGGCTAGTCCTAGGGAATCCCACCTTGCGGCGTTTAAGCGAATAATGAGATATTTAGTTGGGACAAAAGACATGGGCTTGTGGTAACCCAAAGGTGACACATGAAATTTGGTTGGGTATTCCGACTCTGACTTTGCAGGTTGCAAGTTAGATAGGAAAAGTACTAGTGGGACATGCCACTTTTTAGGTAGTGCCTTAGTTTCATGGTTTAGCAAAAAATAAGCTAGTGTGGCATTGTCAACCACTGAGGCGGAATACATAGCAGCAGGGAGTTGTTGTGCCAAAATTATTTGGATGAAACAACAACTGTTAGACTATGGTGTCCAATTAGATCATATCCCCATTTGATGTGATAACACTAGTGCCATTAACTTAACTAAGAATCCCATTCAACATTCTAGTACAAAACACATTGAGATAAGAAACCATTTTATTCGGGATCATGTGCGAAATGGAGATTGTGTTTTGGAGCATGTGGGTACAACTAAGCAATTAGCAGATATCCTTACTAAACCCCTAAATAAAGAGAGTTTCTTTTACATCAGAAGAGAATTAGGCATCCTAGATTTATCTTACATCAATTAATCTTACATGTTTACTTTTATTCTCACATATCTATCAAATTTGCTCACTGTCGATAATCTTATTAATAAATATGTGAGTAGGACAATTAATTTTATCATAGTTCCTGTAACTATATGTCATACTTTTCGATAATAAATTTCCAAATTAACTGCATAAACTGAATTGCATCCAGTTGGTCAATGTGCTCTTGCACCGTCCGTTCTATTGTGATAGTCTGATTTTGTTAGTTTGGATACCGTGAATCATAAAATCAACCTCCATATTGGCTACTACACATACTTATCTTATTAACACTATTAATGTCCCACTTTTCATCTATTTTGATGAATGAAAGTTATCATCTTTATTTATTATCTTTTATCCATAAACTTTCTTTTTGATCATGCCAAAAGGGGGAGAAGAATTGGAATATTAATCTTGCATAAAATAAATGTAATTGAACTATTCAGGGGGAGCATGCTTATAATATTCCATTGCCTAATAATTTGAGTTTATGCCTTCTGAATTTAACTGACATATCTATTGAGTAATATGTTTTAGATAGGGGGAAATCCATCCCACGCTCATGCAGTGCGTATATAACTCTGACACCACATTACATAGGTAAGAAGGTAAGGTTTGTCATAATCAAAAAGGGGAGTATGTAATCACACATTTATATATTTTGATGAATGACAAACACTAACAAAAAGGCAAGATAATTTTTCTTATAGCATGCAGGTACCGTGTGCACGAATTCAAATTATTATGGTGTACCAGAAAATCAAGTATCAAGACCTCAAGCAAGATTGAGTATATATACTAGGTCTTAGTTATCTTGTAAGGGTATGATGGCTAAAACTCGCTTTGGCTCATTTAATCAGTTTAACTAAAACACTACACTTTTGGATAAAAGGTTTTTAATTAAGCTTTTGATTAACAAAGTATTTTTCAAATTGATTTTAAATTAAAAAAATAGAAATTTGATTTAACAAAAAAAAAACAGATTAAGTTTTTCAAAATATAAAATCAGTTTTCAATCCCATGCAATTATTAATTTTCAAGGTGCAATCAATTTATTCAATACGTTGCAGCATATCAAATAGTGCAATTTCAAAATGATTCAATTTCAATTGAAATGATCAATTTTTCACTTTCTCAAACCGTGTGCAGAGTTTGGTCAACATAAACTATATAGCAAATGGAAAAATTTTGTCAATCTTATAAAAACTAATTTGCACTAAAGCTTCAAACTGTTTGAGCCTTTGATTCAATTTAATTATGATTGAGATTTTATTTTCAATTGACTAAGCTTTTCTTCTCAATTGAAAAACTTGATTAATTGAGTTTGGAATGAAATAAATTGATTGACTAAATATTGCCAATTGATTGGCAACGGTAATTTGTTCAATAATGACCAAATTAATAGTACATTGTTCTTTACATATATATGTGAAACTTGGGTGCAACGTAAAGCTTTCTTTTTGAAATTAAATGATATTGATCTTGAATAAAGAAAGCTTCAGTGTGTGAAATTTGAATTGGAATCTGTATGTATATCTCAAGGCATGAACCGATTTTAACATGTGAAAATTGTTTTTTAAACCACCCAATTGATTTTCACATTAAACTTATTGGTGCAACGGCTAGCTTTCCAATTCAAATTCCAATTCAAATTGTTTTTTAAACCACCCAATTGATTTTCACATTAAATTTAATGGTGCAACGGCTAGCTTTCGATGACACAAGTCCTTTCCTTATTTAAGGTGCAACGGTCATATTTTCAAAAGGCTATAAAAGTGGTTTTTGTTGAAAATTCATAAGAGAAGATAATACATAAAAAAATTACTCTTTTGATAAGACAATTCTTGTGAGCCAAATTGTGTTATTATCATCATACTCACAGTGCTTTAAGTTGTAATCATCTGCACTAGAATACTGTATCATATTGTTCTTCCTTTGTTGAAACTTTGTGTGAGGGTGTGGTATCCCTCTTTGTTGTGATTGAGGCTTCTACACAAGGGTGGGGTATCCCTAGTGAGAAGGGCTCTGTTGTGTACAAAGGTTGCAAGCACCGGTTATAAGCTTGTTTGTTAGTGGAAGAAAATCCCACAGGTGTAGTGGGGACTGGACGTAGGTCACTGGTGGTTGGTGGCTGAACCAGGATAAAATCCTCGCGCAAGTATTCTCTTTACCTCTCTTTTAATTTATTTCTTTTATATAATTGATTGCGTGATAAATTTTGTGAAGGAAATTTTTGTTGAAAAAAAATTAAAAAGAAATTTGTAGACTCAATTCACCCCTCCCCTCTTGAGTCGAAGCCACATATTCCAACAGTTGTGACTAGAAACATTCACTTCAAATAAATGAAAGTTTCATCACACATTTATCATATATCCTGATATATGTTGTTGACTTCCACCAATTACTTAATATATATTAGCAGTCACTATCCCTTGAAGAAAAATCTTTGTAGTGACAGTACATACTAATTAAATTTTTTTTTTTACAAAATTTATGTAAGATTTTAATATAGTAAATAGATATTTAGTGCATATTTGAAATATTTTTATTTTTATTTAATTTAATTTTATATCTGTAACACCCCCTTGGGCATTAACTCATTACATGACTAACTCAATTTCGTAAAAACATATTAAATAAAAAGAATGCGGGTCTTTGATGTTCAATTTTAGCTTTTTGGCAAACTAAACATGAAGCTACATATTCTATTACGTCTTTCTTCATCCCATACCACTAATATAACTGCTTAAGATCTTGATACATCTTGGTGACTCCCGGATGTAACAGTTTACTCGTGAGCTTCCTCCAGAATTAACTTTCTAAGCTCGGCCTCATCCGATACACAAATTCTTTCACCGAACCTTAAGATTCCATCTGCTCCTTTGAATTCCAATACTTCTCCTTGTCGCACTAATTCCCTTTCTCCTTGTAGGTACTGATCACTTTCTTGTTTCTCTCGTATCTGTTCCATCAATTCGTTGGAAACAGTAATCGTACCTAGCAAAGCTTTCTCAGCGACATCATAACTGTCAAACGCATATCTTGGATAAAAATATAAACATTTATGTATATTTTACCGATATTAAAAGCAATGAAAAATCGGGATGTTACAATACCATTCAAGATCTAATAATAAATTTCAATCAATGTTAATGATGAATGTTATTTTTATCTATATAATTGATAATTGATAATTGATATTTAATAATATATTAAATTATTTCTTATATTCATATTATTTAATGATAATTAATATTTAATATCATCTTGAATAATATTATACATTAATTTTTAATATCGCCATTAATTTCCTAAAGATAATTTAACTCTATAGTAAAGATTATCCAAGAGCGCTTGGATGAGATGGCATGGGTCTCTTCCAGCTTAATCAAAGGTCTCGAGTTCGAATTATGACCCTTGGGAATGCAGCATCGTTAAAACTCTTGAGGGAGAGCTTTGCCACCCTTGTAGTCCTACCCGGCTCGAGGGATTAGTCTTCACAGTTGCGTGGGGAGGATACCTTGGGAAACCAAAAAAAAAACTTTATAGTAAAGATTGAAAACTCTTATGAATACTATATATTTTTATTTAGGGAAAAGTGTATACAGACCCCCTAAAATTTAACCCATTTGTAAATAGGCACCTTCAACGGTTAATTCTTCTTAATTTTTTTTATACCAAGAATGACATGCAAAAGCATCACAATAGATTTAGACATCCCAACTATGTTGGCACCCCTAAATCCATCTATCATTTGCAATTCTTCTTAATTAATCCTTAAACTTTAACTATCAGTGAAATTAGTCCTTTTGTTAATTCAAAATTAGATGACTAAGGATGATCAAATCCAAACATTTTTTTTGCTTAAACATCAACCGTTGATTATATTTTATTTTTGAAAAAAGGAAAAAATAAACACAACAACGAAGAGTTTTATTTCGTGTTCTGGTTCAATGTTCTTCCTGTGTTTGTCTTCTTCCTCCATTCCAAGGTGGAAGGAAGGATGTAGGTCACCAAAATATGCAAGATTTGAATATATTAATTTATAATGATTGACCTTGATTTAAGAATCTGGTACATAAGGGAAGGACTTGCATAAAAGGTCCAAACTTTTGGTATTCTTCTATCAGCTCCGTTAAGGGTTGACTAAAAGGAATGCAAATAAGAACATACATCCAGAAGCCAATTCAAGTTCTGACATGCATGTGATATACGTATAGATATATATTATACAAGATAATTGAAAAATCAAAAACTTTAAGAATAATACATATATACATACATGAAGATAGTTTTATTGTTTTGTCGACTTCTGTTGCATATGCGTGAAGATAGAAGTTCTTTCAATCAGTTACAGTGTGTTACAGCATTTAGTGGCATTGCTGTAACAATGGTTTTATCTTCTTATTTGTGTTTTTCTCCCATTTTAGTGTGAATTGCTGATGTGGCAATAGTAGTGGAAGTTTGTTAAGATTTTTCCTCTTCCTTTAGTCATGTGTATGAGTGCTATATAGTGGCCTTGAGCCTCAATGAAATGAACACATTATCATCTGCAAAACAACTCTTTTTCTCTCTCAACTCTCAACTCTGAATTTTATCCCTGCATTTAGTTACTCGGTTTGCACCAGAACTCATTCCATAAGGTTTGTCGGTTCCCTCCCTAAAATCCAATTTTCTGTCTCACCGTGAAGCAGAAGGCACATGCATGGACCAGAAGAAGAAGGTACACTTCAGGAAGAACAACCAACGAGAAGAAAGGAAGGAATGAACACATGAAAGAGAGCTCTTCCTTTCTCTGTTATTTTTTTCTTTTCTTTTTTTTTTTTAAAAAAAGTTAAAAAGTTAAAAATTAAAAAATAATAATAATCAACGATTGAGATTTAAGAAAAATGAACGGTTGGATTTGATCATCGTTAGTTATCTAACTTTCAATCAACAGAAGGACTAATTTCACTGATAGTTTGAGTTTGATGATTAATTAGGAAGAATAAATATTTAAAGGTGTCTATTTGAAGATGGGTTAAATTGTAGGGGGTACGTGCACTTAACAATTTTATTTAATAATATTTTGTCTTAATCGTAGTTTTACAAATGAGTGATTTCGATCCCTTTAGTTTTAATTGCTCAAATAAAATCTCTATAATTTCAAAATTGAGCAAAACTAGTATTATCGTCAACCAATCATTCAACACTTAACAGGAGTTGCTGACCTTGTTAACCCTTTGTAATGTGACGTTAGTCTTGGATTTTAATTAGTTGAAAAAATAAAAATAAAAATTCACAAATTTACTCTGCATGTGTGCTCCTTTTTAGCTTTTTTTAGTTTAGCATTTTTCAACTAATTAAATAAAACTAATCTTACACTAACATCATATCATAAAAGGTGCAACACCCCTTCTTGGGTCATCACATAGTAACACGTTTCGGAAAAATAAACTTTAATTATGCTGGTTACTTTCGTTAAATAATATTTTATAACACTTTTCTTAATACAAAAAATGGTGATAATTTTTTTTCTTTTTAATTTGACATACAACAACATAGTCAAACATAACATATATATAAACATATGCATCAGCAGTTTTGTACAAACCATATCACTATACAGGGCCTTTATCATAATAGGTCATTCTTAACATAACAAAGAAAAGAAAATAAAAACATACTGACACGTAGCGAACCGTCTATGACCATATAACAAAATCATGGCTCATCTCTGTAGCCAGAAATAGACTGGTGAAGTCACTACATCAAAAATGGAATCCACCTACAGCTGGTCATATCTAATGATACCCATTGGGAAGACCATGGTGATCATTCCCACTCCCCGTAGAAGTGTCCGATGAAGACACGACTAGTCCCTCGTCATGTGAATCGTCGTCATCATCAAGAGGGATGTAGTCGGGCTCGTCCTCGACAAACTCCTCCCGATCCTCCTCGGGATTTATAACCATCTTCTCTAGAGGTGATGTCGGTGCTGCTTCATCCAACGCCTGTGCAATAGGAGGGATGACATCGATCTCTCCCTGATCAACCAAATGCTGTAATAGAAACCACATCGGAGTTAGGGATACCTCAATGGTCTCCCCCGATTTTTCCGTTTTCTAAGATCGGTATAAATATAAATAAACGTTTATATTTTTATTTGAAAGTTAGAAAATTATTTTGGGAAAACCAAATTCATATTCATATCATACTTATTTTTATAAGTATAAGGTTAAAATTTGGGTTGAAAATTCAGACGGAACCCGGTCTGCATTTTCACTGACAGTAAGATTTTACTGATCGGAAAACCTAATTTTGACCCGAGAACAAAATGAATATATTTTATATCTCATTTCCAACGATATAGGTTATTTCAAAAAATTTCAAAATAATTAGGTCTTATACTTGATACGGGCGTAAAACCATAATCGGGAAACCGACGGAGTCGGAAACGGAATTGCAGAGACTTGTCAAGAGATCGGGACAACGAGTCATACATGATGACTCATGGAGGATGAGTCACGAAGCATTTATGAGCATTAAATGCTAGTATTCATGACTTTTAGATAAAAAGACCAAAATACCCCCCAAGCTTTCGCGGGTATTAACCAGACACATCTACGTACTTTTAACCACTCATTTTACATGGTTGTAAAGCTCACACATCTCCTCAAATTCGTACATCCATATATACTTAACCATACCTATTTCGTTTTGTTTTTGTTTCATTATTTTCCTCTCAAAAACCGAAATCGGGTAAATGACGGAGCTGCATACGGATTTTCCGGGAACCGCTAACGGATAGGATTGGTGACTCATGAGTCATTGGTGAGTCACTATGTGTGGCCTAAAATAAGCCACTCCTCCATCAAATGTGAGCCACATATTATTAACCATGATTAGCCAAAATAACCTTAGTTAAGTTAACTATTAACTATGATTAATCATATATAAATTTAATATTCACAAAACCCATTATTTGGACTCTAATGAACCAAACAAAGCATAAATCTAAGCCTATATAAAGGCTCAAAACCGCAGCTGCCCCCTCCCCACTTCTCTTCATCTTCCTCACCAAGTTTTCCCCATTTTCTCTAAGTTACAAAACTGATAAGAACACCGAATCTCCACCGACAATATGACCCTTTTCCTTTCTGAAACTCGGAAAACTCTCAACATAAAAGTTGTTTGTCCTTCTCTATTATTTACAACAAGCTAAAGATCATAAAAAACGGATAAGTGGATTGGGAGATAGACTCAAAATACCGAAACTGCCCAGAAATCTCAGCAACCCACGAAACAGAAGAAAGAAGGCCCTTTCACCCCTGTTATGATCCGAACCAAATGAAACCTTAAACACAAAAGTTTTTCCTTTTCTTCTTATATTTCTAAAAAGACAAAGTTTGTGATTTTTGGATGAGTATATTGTGAGATACACTCACAATACCATCACACCCTCAAGCTGTCCAGTTTTCAAGTTAGTGAAGGTTGATCATTTTCTTCATTTCTTCAATCTTCAAGAGGTAAAAGCTCATCTCCTTGATCATCTAAGCTTTCATCTTCATGTATTTCTCATTTTTATGCCATGAATCATATTTTTCCATTACTAGATCTAGAACTTTGAAAATTCATAACAAATACTAGAAATATCTGATGATGTTGAAATCACTTCCTATGTTCTTGATATCATGCATACTATCTAAATCCAAGAGCATGTAGTAATCAAAATTTTCCTTTCTAATAAACTAGCTATGGCCGAACCTAGGAGGATGGGTTTGGTAGGAGTTTTATTCAAGGTTTTCATCCATGATCTTGGTAATTATCCTATTAGTATGTATGCTTAATAAATCCAAGTTGGTTTATCAAACAAAATCTTTTAGCCTTATTCTGACTCAAGGCCGAAAATATACCTTGATGGACATGGAGGTTTTTGGTTTCAATCTTTGTTAGTAATCATGTGTTTTAAAGTCTTAAGTGCATTAGGATCATTAATCCATGACTTAAGCAAGTTTGGAGATTTTGAGCCACAAAACCCTAAGGAGGCCGTGACCTAGCTTAGTGGATTAGGTGATTCATTTACTTGTTTTTGATTGGTGGATTTGTGGTTATTGAAGGTTAGTGTTTTCTGACGCGTACGTTTATCGCCGATTTCCCGAAACCGGGTCAAAACTGAAAATTGGAGCTTGTCATTCTACAAGAGGAAAGGGGAGCTTACCTGAGGGATTATTCCCAATAACTGTATGTGATCAGTGTGTGGTCTGTATTATTTATCTGTGGTTATAGTGCTTGTTTAATTTGGTTCAAGTTGTTTAAGTGATGTGATAGTGTTTATCTGTGGTTATAGTGTTTATCTGTGGTTATAGTGTTTATCTGTGGTTATTTTTACCTGTGATGATTGATTTGCTTTAAATTGTTTCTCTGCAATTATACTATAATGTGTTGTGATGCATGATCTGCCTAGGAATATTTCTGTGATATTGTTGTTTGAGAAGCCTGACAGTGGTCAGTGCCCAATCAATTAATCAGATAAAAGCTTTAAGAAGCTTTATAAATTATATTCATTGTTTTTAAGGGTAAAATGTTGGGTTATAATATTAATGGAATATTTTATTTGGGAAAAATGAGGAATACTGGAAAATATTATTATTTTAATGATTTAATAGCGTAAGAGTGTTTTATGAGTTATAGTGAAGACGTAACCGTGAAGATATTTTTGTACTGCTAGTTTATACGTAGGAAATTTCTAAATATTAGAAAATGTTATTTTAAGAAAATGAGTTTCAAAAATAATTTTATTATGGTGTTGGAAAAATTATTTTACTAGAAAAGCCATAATTGGACTTAAAAAGTTTTTAAAACATCAAACGTCGGACAATCCCGATAATATTTACGGTAGGATTACTAAAAACGGTAATATTAGTTAAAATAGAGAATTTGTATCAAAGCAATATTTTCAAGTTCAAAATATTTATTTTATGAAAGAAAATGAATTTCAAGTGATTTTGATGATTTTGTAAAATGAATTTCCAACGTAAACATATTTCCGTAGAATTGCTTTATACACCGGGTTATTTCCAACAACTTGGATAAGTTTCAGAAGTTTTTTTTTTTTGATTTTGTGTTTCACCAAACTAAAACAGTGTTAACGTAAACCTTGTATCTGAGACGTCGTGATAATGGCGTTCTTAATTACAAGCACGAAGATCTTTGATCCGTGTTACGTTGTTAAACGTTGTACCGTTGTTACACGTTGTGATTTTTGGACGAAATCTAGGCAAGTATACCTAGTCGTACAAGTAATACGGTGGTGAGACCGGTTATCGTATCCACAGGATCGGTTGCCAATTACCAATTCACAAATCAAGCAACTATCTAGACCAAATGAAGAAAGATCAAAACATAAAATAAAGCAACAAAAGCAATAACATATTTTTGGTCTTTTTGGGGAATCTTATCAAACACTTGGAATGCAAATAGGGGTGTTCGGATTAAATTTCACTAAACCTTAGCCTCAAGCAATACCAAGACTACCAATCCAGTTTATGCTTCAGTTATTAAAATCAACCCACAGAATTACTCAAGCCCTGATTCCTCAGATGGCTAGAGCCTAAATCCACTAATAGACCCTAATTCCTTAGGTGGCCTAGATTAATGAATTTGCATTAAGATTAAGGATTACGTGATTACTAATAAACCAAACCCCATTCCTAGATACGAGGTTTACTAGGTGAATAATTTCATATCAAGAATTGATAAGAACGTCCCCATTACAAATCAAATCTTAAAATCAGTTTATGGGTAGCTAAACCACAAAAAGCATTAAGCGAAGGAATTAAACACTAATACGAAGGCATAAACATAGATTAATCAATCAAAGCAATTACATGAGGTTCAGATTAGCTACATCTAATCCCAACAACAGGGATTTAGCTACTCGTAATGAAAGAGAAAGCCAAAACCAGAATAGTAGAAACAAGGGAGAGAAGAAACTCCATGGAAGATTTCCACTGCCATCACCGCAGCCCCTGGTTCAGAGCAAAAAGTCCCCTTTCTGTGTTCCAAGGTCGTCCTAGGGTAAAAGTGCTCCTAGGTTAAAAGTCCCTATTTTTCTGTCTGTAGCCGTGTCTGTCTACTTCTTTTTTTGGCGCTGGTATGGCTAAAAAATATATAGCAAAGTCATATTCATGCTAACTTTAAGGGCTTCTATCCTCTAATTTAGTTGGCAAATCCCAATCATATATTATCAAGATTTAATTAGATGATAGAATGCACAGCAACAATTTTTGTTCTTTCACATTGTGGCCTTGTCCACTTTAATTCCATTCAATCTTTCATGTGGGCCCTTGATTTGCTTTGCCATAAACATTGCTACATTAATGTTTTTATTTGTCAAATCCCAAGCTTCACGTTGGCAAGTCCTTGGATTGAGTTCAAGATATATCTCCTTGCATATGGTGATTGATATTCTTTAATGACTTCAATTCTTCTAAATTAATTGCCCAATCAATATCTTCATCTTCTATTTTTATGGTAAGTCATTAATATCCAAATCATCCAATCCATCAATTAGGCCTCTCACATTGCTGCTGGACTTTTGTCAATTGTCATTAAATATTTCCATTCCAAATTAAATTGGAGTCATCCAATATCTTCACTTTTCAAGCTCCAACTTAATCCAGGCTCCATTATGGCTCATCTGGGGCATTTTCTCTTTAATTTATGCAAAACAACACCACGAAACCACCTTACCCGTTCCAAGGTAAAAACTAACTAAAATGAATTTAAATATGCCTAAACTATATGAAAATTCATGCAAAAATGTACATAAAATATGATGTGAAATCACACTATCAAATCACCCCAAGCTTATTCATTTGCTTGTCCTCAAGCAACCACTAAGGCCAGAAGAGATAAATAACCAGAGCATAGATAGTGAACCAAGAATCCAAGTAGTGACTAATCCAAGTAACAGGTATTTTCAAATAAATCACCAAGAGACAATCAATTCAAGTCCAATTAGAAGCTTAGGTTTCCTAGACTCATGTTCTCACTGATTTGGGCACTCTTTCTCACCTGAAAATCACCCCAAGCTTGTTCATTTGCTTGGCACTCTTTCTCACCTCACTCAAGTGTTTAGGGATGTATGACAATTCGCTCCATTTTCCTCAAGGAATGAATTCTACCATAGGCTTGACTATCAACCAAATCTCTACTTTATTAATGAAAACAATTAAGAATCAAGAGGTCTTTTGCTTTGGTTGTAACGGGGTCATGGGATTAATCGTTAGGTGGGGAAATCAAGAAAAGGAAATTTCAAAAGGCTACACAAAATATCAAGCATTGCAAAGCATGACACCTTCTAAAATACCTTTTGGGGTTTCGATTCACATTTCCACCTTTCTTTCTTTTCATTTTATTTCTCACTTTTTTTTTCATCCCCTTCTCTATTTTTTTTTATTTTTTTTCAGTTGGAGAAGGGGAGATTTTCAATTCAAGAGAAATATTTTTCATCCCATACTTTTTCAAACTACCTTTTTACCCTTTTTGTGTAATACTTTAGAAGGTCTCCTATCAAGCATCATTCATCAAATTATTTCAAGGTACCAAGAAAAGTATTTTATTCTTTCAGGCTCAAAATTGGGCAACTAGGGAGTAGCATTTAGTCAATCAAAGCTCAGAAGGCCGGAAAAATACCTAGTGCCTCAATCATTTTCAAAAATGTTTTCAAAAATTTTTAAGCTTCAAAACGGTTTCAAGTCAAGTTCTAGAGAATACAATCCAAGAGGAATAACACTTTATCAAAAAGAATGGGGCAGATGTAGTGACTACCCCTTTATGGCTCAAAATCTCACATTTAGTAGTTCAGAAATCAATGAGAAACACAAATCTACGGAACCACATGCTAATTATCAACTATCAAAGATCATCTTAAGAATTTTTTTATTTGTAGCCTTATCACAAGAATAAAAAATTGGGTTCAATAACTTCACTATCTCAATTTATTTGGCACTAAGTTCTTACAATCGAATGCAACATCTAAACAAGGGGCAATCGAATCATGTGATCATGCAAAGCTATGCCTATATGAATGCAACATGAAAAATGCAAAAATACCCCTACCCCAAGCTTAAAAACTTACATTGTCCCCCAATGTAAATAATCAAGTCGGATAGAGGAGAAAAATAAAAATAAATAAAAAATAAATAAAATTTTTTTTGGAACAACTCACCGAGGTGGTAGTGGGTGTTGGCTCACATTCCAGTCAAAAGCTTGTTGGAAATTGTATCACGACCGTGAGGCTCATCACGGGCAGACCGTGATCAATTCTGGTCCAAAGGATGAAGCCTGTCACGGCCGTGACCTCCATCACGGCTAGGCCGTGATGGTATCTGATCTTCAGGGTCCTCTCATCACGCCCGTGATGGGTGTCACGGCTGGGCTGTGATCCTTTCTGATCTTCATGACTGGCCCATCACGGCCGTGACCAGTGTCACAGCCTGGGCGTGATGGCTGCTGACTTTGTTTGTCTTGTCTTCTTGCTCTTCCCTCCTTCTTTCTTACCCTGAAAACACTTGGCGAATTTATTAGTAAAAGAAAACTCTTGATCTTCTCAAATTATTCAAGAGTGAAATTGAAAAACAAAGGGGAAAGGAAAAGAAAACTTGGGTTGCCTCCCAAGAAGCGCTTCTTTAACGTCACTAGCTTGATTCATTAAGAAGCATCCACCCGGATCCCATACCCTGTGGTATAAGGGCCAATTGGTGCTCACAGTGTAAGGGCATCCTCCCGGATCCCATAGCTTGTGGAGTGACACTTGCAGAAGCAATATGAATATACCCTTATTTCCTCCTAGCAAGTGAGTGAAAACTCCATTGACCTCTTTAATAGCGAACTCACTTCTTCTCGGGTCAAATGGTAAGTGACCTACTCCAAGAATGGTCTTTATGTAATTAGTTTCTCCATGAAGTACTAGAACCATAACTTCTTGAGGCGATCTTAGAGCCTTTGCCGCTGTTGATGAAAACTCCCAATTCTCAGGCAATAACTTGAACTCCAAAGTTGGTATTTTCACAAAGTAATGATGTAGACAAATTGTAGGCACCAACTTTGTAATATCCAAACATGCATGCAAACCAACATACTTATCCAACTCAGAATTTTTAGGCTCCTTAATAGGAACGGCGAGAGAGGCATTTTCCACATCAATGGTCTCTTTTGTCCCTTGCACAGGAACAATATGAGATATTTCCTCTTTGCACTCATCTCTATGATCCTCTCCTCTTGAGTCATCTTCCACCACCACTTCATCTTCATTCACGTCCATGCTGGCAAATAGATTCTCTTCAATTTGAATTCCATGTTGCTTTTCTGCTAGTAATTTAGAAAATTCACTGGCTTGTTCTTCCAACTTCTGAAAGTTGTCACTTAGCGATGCCACTATATTACTAGCATTTTTCCCTGCTCGCATCTCAGTCCTTTGAATCATGGAACTAACTTCCTCCTTGCTACGCTCTATGATCAAGCTCAAAGGATAAGCATTTATATCCCAGAGAATCTCTAGCAAATCAGGATCCAGCTCGAAGTGTGGTGGTGGTTGCAAAGATGACAAATAGGATTTCCATTCCTCTTTGGAGTATGTCTTCACGTGCTTAACAATGATACCATCAAACACGATCCAGTCAAGTTGATATTCCCAAGTTGGATAGTGATGATAATCCATGTGTTTCATCAACCTCGCATGCACAAAAGCCTAGAGACCAAGAATGTTAACACCAAATGACAGCAAAGAGAAACAGAAAATAAAATAGAAAAAAAAACAAAAAATCAGATATATACAGAGAATAAAAAATAAAAATGTCTAAATTAGTTGCCTCCTTTGTCACTAATGATATTGGCTAAACCAATCCCGGCAACGGCGCCAAAAACTTGTTGGACGAAATCTAGGCAAGTATACTTAGTCGTACAAGTAATACGGTGGTGAGACCGGTTATCGTATCCACAGGGATCAGTTGCCAATTACCAATTCACAAATCAAGCAACTATCTAGACTAAATGAAGAAAGATCAAAACATAAAATGAAGCAACAAAAGCAATAAAATATTTTTGGTCTTTTTGGGGAATCTTATCAAACACTTGGAATGCAAATAGGGGTGTTGGGATTAAATTTCACTAAACCTTAGCCTCATGTAATACCAAGACTACCAATCCAGTTTACGCTTCAGTTATTAAAATCAACCCACAGAATTACTCAAGCCCTGATTCCTCATATGACAAGAGCCTATATCCACTAATAGACCCTAATTCCTTAGGTGGCCTAGATTAATGAATTTGCATTAAGATTAAGGATTACGTGATTACTAATAAACCAAACCCCATTCCTAGATGCGAGGTTTAATAGGTGAATAATTCCAGATCAAGAATTGATAAGAACGTCCCCATTGCAAATCAAATCTTAAAATCAGTTTATGGGTAGCTAAACCACAAAAAGAATTAAGCGACGGAATTAAACACTAATACGAATGCATAAACATAGATTAATCAATCAAAGCAATTACATGAGGTTCAGATTAGATACATCTAATCTCAACAATAGGGATTTAGCTACTCATAATGAAAAAGAAAGCCAAAACCAGAATAGTAGAAACAAGGGAGAGAAGAAACTCCATGAAAGATTTCCACTGCCGTCACCGCAGCCCCTGGTTCAGAGCAAAACGTCCCCTTTTTGTGTTCCAAGGTCGTCCTAGGGTAAAAGTGCTCTTAGGTTAAAAGTCCCTATTTTTCTATCTGTAGCCGTGTCTGTCTACTTCTTTTTTTGGCGCTGGTATGGCTAAAAAATATATAGCAAAGTCATATTCATGCTAACTTTAAGGGCTTCTATCCTCTAATTTAGTTGTCAAATCCCAATCATATCTTATCAAGATTTAATTAGATGATAGAATGCACAGCAATAATTTTTGTTCTTTCACGCCGTGGCCCAACTTTAATTCCATTCAATCTTTCATGTGGACCCTTGATTTTCTTTGCCATAAACATTGCTACATTAATGTTTTATTTGTCAAATCCCAAGCTTCACATTGGCAAGTCCTTGGATTGAGTTCAAGATATATCTCCTTGCATATGGTGATTGATATTCTTTAATGACTTCAATTCTTCTAAATTAATTGCCCAATCAATATCTTCATCTTCTATTTTTATGGTAAGTCGTTAATATCCAAATCATCCAATCCATCAATTAGGTCTCTCACATTGCTGCTGGACTTTTTTCAATTGTCATTAAATATTTCCATTCCAAATTAAATTGGAGTCATCCAATATCTTCACTTTTCAAGCTCCAACTTAATCCAGGCTCCATTATGGCTCATCTGGGGCATTTTCTCTTTAATTTCTGCAAAACAACACCACGAAACCACCTTACCCGTTCCAAGGTAAAAACTAACTAAAATCAATTTAAATATGCCTAAACTATATGAAAATGCATGCAAAAATGTACATAAAATATGATGTGAAATCACACCATCAGTGATGAATGTTGTTAACAGTGAATATTGTTTTTTTTATTTTATCACCACCAACCTAAGACTGATTGCAAGGTCTAAGGTTTTGTGATTGAGCATTCGGACTTCGTGTCCTGTGTTAGTGTTGAGAAATCTATCACGTTAAAAATTACGAGTAGTTGTAAGCCATCTTGAGCTTCGACAAAAGAATAATGAACACAAAGAAAAAAATAACGAGAACAAAATGTTTTATATGCATGCATGGGCAGACGTGTCACGTCCTATGTTTGATACCTTAATGATAGGGTATTCAGGCTACATTGTTGTCATGATAGGGTATTCGGGTTACGTTGTTGTCCTATGTCTGATACCTTAATGATAGGGTATTCGAGCTACGTTGTGCCTAATATACCTGGCTACGTTGTGCCTAATATACCTGGCAATTGAGCGTGATCAACTCATTTATTTGGTGTTGGGGTCTCCGGATATTAGGCACTAAATTAGAGCCTGAATATTGAAGTGTTCATGCATTTTTTCCAAAAAAAACCTGTGAACAGGTATGAAACCTAGTGATAGACTACTTGTTTATTTATGGTAATGTATATGTGTATATGTCTTCCTTCGTATCGCGCATGCGGTTATTGTGTTAAATCCATATATTGGCGTCTCACCCTTACAAATATATCAGGTTCTACTGGTAATTATCGTTGTATCTTGGGATACTAGTATAGATAAAGCGGATGAGTTCTTTAAGTCACTTGGAGACTTAAGTCCGGATTGCGGGAAGAGATGTGTGATCGTAGGAATGATCACGAGGTCTTATATATCAGTGAGTGTCTTGTAGAGCGACCAACTTAGGAGTCTTGATTGGGTTGTAAGTTTGAAAAGGTCGGTAACTGTGGGGTTGTAATTAGTCTTTGGTTTAATTTTCTCTTTTTGAAAATTGAAACTTTTTGAGAAAAATTGTATGCCGCAGTGACCTCGTTAAGAATATGATTTTACTGTTTTAGTGTATGTATCATGGTGTTCGTGAGTTTTCCGCAGAAGAAAATTTTTACACCCGAGTTTTCTGGCTTAAAACAAAATAAATTTTCCGAAAGCAACCAGCAAATTACTTTTTAATTTATTTCCGCACGTGTTAAGAAGTAATGCCCAAGGAGGGTGTTACACAAGAAATTTTTGTTTGATGCATACTCTTGGATCTTAAATATAGAGATGATAATAAGATCATAGAAATTGGTTTCATGATCATAGGATTTTTCTATGAATTTCTACGAATTTTTGAACATGGAAACCCTAAGATGAAACATGATGATCATGGCTTTAAATCATGAAAATGAATGAAGAACATAATGATGATTAAGTGAGAAGATGATGGTATACCTCTTGAAGATTGAAAATGAGCAAGGAATCAAGTGGTTTATTCACAAAAATTAGCTATGGAACTTAAAGTTTTTTAAAGAAAATGGAAGAAAACTCATGAAGATGATGAAGTGTTGCTTAAATAGGAATGGAATGGGCTCAAATGGTGGGTTGGGGCGTGGGAAAAGGAGGGCAAAAGGGTCCAAGTCTTAAAATTTTAGGGACAAAGTAGTAATCTCACAAAATGGCAATTTTGTGATATAAAGACAACTTAAGGACATAATGGTAATTTCCCTCCAAAAGCCATCATGACAAGAGTGAGTCACTCTTATGACTCACCCTTATGAGTCATCTCGGAATGACCTATGATTTACCCCTTAGCGGATCCCGGAAATTCCGTATTCAGCTCCGTCGTTCGCTCGATTCCGTATAACACCCGAATAATATATATTATTTCACTTTTTAAGTGAAAAATTTTAAAATAGCCAAAGTCGTTGGAAACTTCATAAAAATCCTAAGTATTTCGTTCACGAGTCAAAATTAGATTATTTGAGCAGTAAAATTTTTACTGTCATTAAAATGCAGACCGGGTTTCATCTGAATTTTCGACCCAAAATTTAATCGTAACTCTCTATGGTAAAGTAGAGTATGGATATGATATTGGTTTATTCTAAATCATTTTCTAAATCTTATAATAAAAATATAAACATTTCTGACCATTTTACCGATATTAAACAGTGAAAATGGGTGTTACAAAAGGTTAGCCAACTCAGCAACTTCAGTTAAGTATTGCATGGTATTTTGACGACAAAACCAAATTTGTTCGATTTTCAAATTTCAAGTACTTGATTTGATTAATTGAATTTAAAGATACCAAAATCACTCATTTATGAAATAACAGGGATCAAAATTTCAATTAAGCTTATTAATTTTATGTGTTAGCATTTTGACTAGAGACATTCATTTCAAATAAATAAAAATTCACCACACATTTACACTGAATCATGTATATGTAATTGGTTTCTTCCTATTGCTGAATATATATTGACAGCCACTAGTCTCCTTGACCAAAAAAAAAAATCTTTACATTGATAATTCATACCAATTAAATCATATAAAATTTTAATATAATAAATTGATATTTAATAAATATATGATTATATTTTTCTCTTTAATTTATTTTAAGTTTTATACCACTAAAGGTCCAATACCTACATCCTAAATGTGGATGGGAGCAACATGGGCAATTCGGGTAAAGCTGGTTTTGGGGGTCTTTTGTGTTTTGCTAATGGTACGTGGGTTACAGGTTTTAGTGGTATGGGTATGAGTTTGGTATTTATACATTAATATTATATAATGATAATAATTATAATTAATAATATTTTATAACTTCTATAAATAATATTATATATTAATAATTAATATATGCATTAATTTCGCCAAGGCAATTTAACTGGATAGCAAAGAATGAAAACTTTACCTATTGCAGAATACATATTGGTAGCACCTAGTCACCATAGCATCTTCACCTCAAAATAAATTGTTCATATCTTTCATTTCTTAAACAACCTTTTCATAGCATTGGGTTGTGATGATAAATTACCCCAGCCCCTTGTTGATCTAACATCACCAAACTCATACCCATACCACCTTCAGGATAACATCATAGTTGATGGTCCATACAATGGCATATTTTGTATCAAGTGAGTCGTGTTCACAACCTTGATTGGTTAATGCTATGGAATCTGACTACACAACAGGGACCAACGCTCTTCCTTTACCTCATCACATGAACGTCTTGACAATGGAATATTCTTTAGAGGTATATAGATTTGGGTTGATCCAATAACTAATTACTACATAGATCTACTTTGTTTGTGACAGATGAATCAAACCTAAATAAATTTAGTTCTTTCGATTAGATTTTTCGGTAACTAATTAGATTAGATCGATTTTTGGATCTAATTTTAAAATCAATTAAAAAAAATCAATTTTTGGATTTGATTTTAAAAAATCAATTGAAATATTATATAATATTTTTTTATTCACTTACATTTTTATTTTTAACTCTAATTTTTCACACACATCTAATAATCTCGAAGAACTAAATCTATGTAGTCATTAGTTATTGGATCAACACCAAATCTATGTACCTGTACAAAGTATTCCATTGTCAAGATGTCCATGTGATGAAACTAAGGAAGAGCCTTGATCTCTCTTGTTATCAAATTTCATAGCGTCCATTGATCGAGGTTGTTACACGACTCACTTGAAGACATAATATGCCATTGCAAGGACTAAAAACTATGATATTATCTAGAATGTATTTTGGGTAAAATGATAATTGATGGCATGGTCATCAGCCTCTATTGGAGACCATGAAGCTGTCAGAAAGACATTGTCGAGGACAAAACTAATTGAAAAAGATAACTGTAAACCTTCAACGGGGGCTTTGGAAGAAGATTTTGAAGTTGCAAATGAGACTACATAGTTTTGAAAACCGGAGTGAATCGGTTGTTCGACGGTTGGATTGGAAGTCAGGTGCCCGGTCTATTCAACCTAAAAAATTGGCTGTGTTTTCAGAAGCAGTCAAATCAGTATAAAATAGGTGAAAATTGGTCAAAAACCGGTGGTAAGAACGTTTAAACCTGTCATTTTTTGTTTCAAAGTTAATTTTTTGAAATTTTATTTTTAAGTTATAAAAAAAGTTTTAGTCAAATTGGGGGGGGGGGGGGGGAGTGGTGTATTGTTTTAGTATAAGTTTAGGAGTGTATTATAATTATTAGGGTATTTTAGGAATATTCAATTTTTAAAAAAATTTGTGGTCTATGAGAAGATTTGTGGTGTAAAAAGCAGCACCCTTCAGAGGGATGTCCATTTGGATCTTATTTGCATTTTTACCATTCATTTTTCATGGGTAACATAATGAGGCTTTTTGACCAAAATGACCCCCTTTTAGAATCTATTTACCAAAATGACCTTCTTTTGAATCAATTTACCAAAGTGACTTCCTTTTTGACATGATGTAATAAAATATTATATTTTTTTTGCTGACGTAATGGCGCCAGTCAAACTGGCACCATTGACCTGACAGACCAATCGGAGACTGCCACGTGGCAGGTAACTGGCGCCATTACGTTAGTTAAAAAAATTAATATTTTTCTAGCATGTCAAAATGGAGGTCACTTTGGTAAATTGTTTCAAAAGGAGGTCATTTTGGTAAATAGATTCTAAAAGGGGGTCATTTTGGTCAAAAAGCCAACATAATGAATCACTATTATTTTTGTTGCACTTATTGAAGTATTGCTCCACCTAGCATCCATTTTGTGAGAGCTTACACAAGCTTATGGCTCTGTTTGGCTTGCCAAATCCACTAGCTTATATAGCATTTTTCCACATTTGAGCTTATAGCATATGGCTTATCATTTTTCCTTTCATTTTTATCCCCATTATAAATTTTCATATAAAAAAATTTAAAATTTATTTATTTCACAAAGTGTATGGATAAGAATTAATTTCACTATTTAGATTTATATTTAATATAAAAAAGTTGAAAATATACTTTTATCTAAAAAAATAAAATTTATATAAAAATCATAACAATATACCATTTATTTTTATAAACAATTTTATTTATTAAAAATAACTAAAATTAAATTAAAATTAAAATAAAAAATTACTATTTTAATTTTTTAAATGATAAATGACTTAAAATAAATTAGAGTACTAAAAGTGATAATTATTTTAAAATCAATAATATAAATAACATATGTATATATATAGATATATATGTGTGTGTGTGTGTGTGTGTGTCTATATATATATATATATATATATATATATATATATATATATATATATATATATATATATATTATATAAAAAACACGTAAACATGTCCTTTTATGTCATTTTACATTTATTACTTAGTTCAACCGCTAATTTTACCAAGCACTTCAAATCCAATATGCTAGCTTATCCGCTAACCGCTATCAACTAGCTTATCCACTATTCACTGTAAGCTCATCTGCTATCTACTATTCGCTATAAGCTCATCTGCTACCAACTATTCGCTATAAGCTCATCTGCTACCAGCTATTTGCTATAAGCTCATGCTTATCCACTATTTGTTAGTTTTTACTAAACAGAGCCTATGTATAAAAATCTCTAGTATAACAGCACCCCCATGAGGTTTTTGCTGAAAAACACTCTTGATAAGCCTCTGGCTCATCTAGTTTTATAACTAGAAAGACCTTGGTTTTTTGCTAATTATATCTCGTTTTCGCCCAAATTGGATTTAATTGTCCTCAAGCAACACTTTGGGTCTCTTAAGTAGTTTTTAGCATATTTTAGTTAATTTTGAGTTAAATAAAGCATTTAATGCTATTTTATATTTTCAGGTTAAAAGGGAAGGAAGAGCAAAGGGAAGGACAATAAAGCAGAAGCCATCACGCCCTAGCCGTGACCCTGGTCACGGCCGTGATCAGCCTAATGAGAAGATCAGAAGTCATCAGGGCCCAGCTGTGATATCTATCACGGGCGTGATGAGAAGGACCCTGAAGAATAGAGAGCATCACGGGCTAGCCGTGATGGAGGTCACGACCGTGACAAATCAGCACCCATGGACAGAATTGGTCACGGCCTGCCCGTGATGAGCATCACGGCCGTGACAGACCAGAATTTGAATACGCGTCCTTGGCAGAACCCGTCACGACCTGACCGTGATGGCCATCACGACCGTGACGTGCACTTTTTAGGTCCAGACTTCTCTCATCTATAAATAGATCATGAGACTTTTGCAAAGGGATTTTTTTGGCACTTGGAGGCTGACGGCTGGAAGAGGGTTCCAACCCTAAAAAGGGATGTTTTCCTTGCTCTGGGAATGGAAGAAGATTGGAGGATTCTTCATAGAGTTTTCTTCATCCCTTCTCTCTTTCTCTTTTGTATTGTCATTTATCATGAGTAGCTAAACCCCTGGTTGTTGGGGTTAGATGTTTGCTTTTCTGAACTTGTTTGTAATTTGATTTGGTTCTAATGTAAGTCCCTATTTCTTTATGAGTATTTGATTCTTTGCTTAATGCTTTCCTTGGTTTGATCACCCTTGGGATGATGTGTTTCTTTGATAGACAATTGAAAGATTGATGTAAGGCATGCTCATGAATCAAATGCCAAGTAGTTCATGAACCTAGACATAGGTCTTGGGGTGCTTACGATCTTATAAAACTTGAATCTTTATGCGAAATCTAATGTTAATCCACCTAAGACATTAGGGTTTAATTTGGGGTTTTAGGCTCATTCCACGTAAGACATTAGGGTTTGAGTATTTTAGAAGATTTGATTGTCATAAATGAATTAGGATTTGTGTTAGTAATCATATCATTTCAATCAAGGGAGTATTAGTGTAGTCTAACCCTGACAATTGTATCCATTTGTTTCTGCACTCCAAGTGTTTGTAAAAAAATCCCAAAAGACTAAAAATATTTTATTGCTTTGTTATTTTATGTTTTAATCTCTCTTCATGACATAGTTTAGTCTAGATAATTGTTGGAGTTGTGAATTGGTAATTGGCAACTGATCCATGAGGACGATATCCGGTCTCACCACCATATTACTTGTACGACTAGGTACACTTGCCTATAGAAAAGTCGTGTCAAGTTTTTTGCGCCGTTGCCGGGTACTGGCTTTGCCAATATCATTAGTAACAAGGGATACAACTAATTTAGACAATTTTAATTTTGTTATTTTTGTATATATTTGATAGCTTTCTTTTGTTAGTTTTGTTTTAATTAATTTTTTTAATTTTGAACTTGTGCTTCTTCGATCTTGAGCTTTAATTGTCTGTGAGGTGGTCTTTGAATTGACAGGATCATGGACTACAATTATTATCATCCAGCTGATGAAGAAATTGAGATATCTGAGTTACAGCTGCGGGCAGATATTCTAGAATTGTCCATAAACATCCAACAAGTGAGCAATATGTTGTCAAGGGCAACAGTCTCTCCTCCACCAGTGGTAGCAACCGAATTAAGAAGTGAAGGCCATGTTTTGGAGAACATAGTTGCACCATCTCCCAGTGAACTCTTGACTAAAGAGATTGAGATGAAGAGGCATTTGGAGGACATCTATTTCGCCATGCTAGAGGATGATGAAGAAAGTTTGAAATTAGATGATTCTATTGATTCCTATGCATATGTTGATTGTGATGGGAGAAATACTTGTGTTGTGTGTGCTGAGATTATTGCATGTATAGAAGGTGATGGATTTGGTAATGCAGTGAGCGAAAATTGTGCAGAAGTCAAAACAGCACCAGTGATCCTCCCTACTTGTTTGCCACCTCCCATTGTGAAGCAGCCAATGATGGAGTTCAAGCCTCTACCTGAGATATTGGATTTTGAATCTTTAACTATGAAGGCACCATGGCCAGTCCAAGAGGTTGAACCCCATTTTTACTGGGAAGACTTTGTTGATAAAGAGGTCATCTCTGACCCGGGACATATTGAAAAGTCCTTCACACTTGAAGAAGTCACCATGATTGTCAAGCGCTCACTGTCGTATTCATGCTGCATGCTATGGGATCCGGGAGGATTATGTTACAATTTGAGCATTCCTTGACAGTTGTATCACAGGCAGTGGGATCCTGGTGGAAGCACCTTCATGAGTTTTTCTAACCCTTTCTCTTTTTAATTATCTTTGCTTTGCTTTGTTTCGAGTCTTATGTGTGTTGACTGTTGTGTCGGTGAGCTTGATGGATTTTATTAAGTTTAGCATAGAGGGACTGCATGATATATGTTGATTTTTGATGATTTCCCCTAATGATTTGAAAATTGAAAATTGACCCCCATGTGAAAAATTGAAAATTGAACTTTGAGAAAATTTATTGTGATTGCATAAATTATGATAAGTTTGGGGTGAAGGGTTGCACACACTAGGGGTTGTATCTCGGTCAAACAATTAGCGAAAAAATGTCTAAGTGAGGAATTTGAGCCTCCAACATTGTTTTAAATTGTGTGAAACACTTTTAAGTTGCACTTTCCCGGATTTCTTGAATCTCTTCATGGTTTGCATGTTTATATGAGTGCATCAAATGATTTGGGCAATTTTCTTTGAAATAGCTACTTGGCCTAAACAGAACCATCCCTAATGCATGTCCCTAGTTAGCCACATTGAGCCTAATAAGCCTACTGTTTCTTGATGACCTGAAGTTATAAGCCAAAAATCCAGAAAAGAACCATGTTAACCAAATCTTAGGATTTAGGATAGCATGGAAGCTTAGCAAGAGAAGGGTTGTAAGAAACTAAGTTTGGGGTGGCTACAAGGATATGATATATTGTTTTGGATTGAGAAAAAGAAAAAGAGAGGATGGAGCCAAAGGCAAAAAAAAAAAGAAAAAGAAGAAAAGTACAAAAATGTCAAAAAGGGTATTAAAAGAAAGAGGCTGTAGTCATCCAAAGTAAAAAGAAAAAGAAGAAAAAAATTAAAAAAAGAAGAAAAAGGAATGAGTGGAAATTCAATGTGTCAAAATGTTCATGCTCTCTTAGTTCCTAGGGACTTAAGCCTAGTACCTTTGAATATCCTACCTTTAGCCAGGCCCCATTACAACCTTTAAAAGACCTTTTTGATGTTGCATGCATGTTTTCGTGGGAATTGTGTTTGAGATGAAAATCAAATTCATGGAAAGTGCTCTTGAAATGTGACACTGAGTGAAAGTTGATAGCCTAGACAACTTGAGCGAAGGAGTGAATTACTAAATTCCCTTGTGAGGAAGGCAAATGTTTGAACTTGATGATCTCCCTTTTGTGTGTAACTTGGATCCTTTGCTTAGATTGATTATTGCATGAATGATGGAATTCTCTTGGTTTAAAGTAAATGAATGTGGGGGATTACATTGATGTAAAAAAAGGGAAAACATTGAAGAAAAATTGTATTGATAGAATTGCATGAAATTTGTGCGAAATTGATTGAATCCTTTAAGCTTGCCAAGTTCTGAGTCCTTTTGAGTTTTAGTTTGCTTGGGGACAAGCAAAGTTTAAGTTTGGGGTATTTTGATAAGCCTCTGACTTATCTAGTTTTATAACTAGAAAGACCTTGGTTTTGCACTAATTATATCTCGTTTTTGCCCAAATTGGATTTAATTGTCCTCAAGTAACACTTTGAGTCTCTTAAGTAACACTAATTGGTCACGACCTGTCCGTGATGGCCATCACGACCGTGACGCGCACTTTTTAGGTCCAGACTTCTCTCATCTATAAATAGAGCATCAGACTTTTGTAAAGGGAATTTTTTTGGCACTTGGAGGCTGACGGCTGGAAGAGGGTTCCAACCCTAAAAAGGGATGAATGTTTTCCTTGCTCTGGGAATGGAAGAAGATTGGAGGATTCTTCATAGAGTTTTCTTCATCTCTTCTCTCTTTCTCTTTTGTATTGTCATTTATCATGAGTAGCTAAACCCCTGGTTGTTGGGGTTAGATGTTTGCTTTTCTGAACTTGTTTGTAATTTGATTTGGTTCTAATGCAAGTCCCTATTTCTTTATGAGTATTTGATTCTTTGCTTAATGCTTTCCTTGGTTTTATCACCCTTGGGATGCTGTGTTGCTTTGATAGACAATTGAAAGATTGATGTTAAGGCATGCTCATGAATCAAATGCCAAGTAGTTCATGAACCTAGACATAGGTCTTGGGGTGCTTGCGATCTTATAAATCTTGACTCTTTATGCGAAATCTCATGTTAATCCACCTAAGACATTAGGGTTTAATTTGGGTTTTAGGCTCATTCCACCTAAGACATTAGAGTTTGAGTATTTCAGAAGATTTGATTGTCATAAATGAATTAGGATTTGTGTTAGTAATCATATCATTTCAATCAAGGGAGGATTAGTGTAGTCTAACCCTAACAATTGTATCCATTTTTTTTTGCACTCCAAGTGTTTGTAAAAAAATCCCAAAAGACCAAAAATATTTTATTGCTTTGTTATTTTATGTTTTAATCTCTCTTCATGACATAGTTTAGTCTAGATAGTTGTTGGAGTTGTGAATTGGTAATTGGCAACCGATCCCTGAGGACGATATCCGGTCTCACCACCGTATTACTTGTACGACTAGGTACACTCTATCGCAAACTTATTTCAAAAATACACTCCACCCTAGTTGACATATAGACTGTTAACTAACTTAAAAAATTCTAATGGAATATTACCTTTAACTAGATGAGGTGGTTAAAAAAATTAAATTCACAATAAAAAATTATATACATTTTTATTAAGCTAACCACCATAGTGACTCGTAGGTCGTGTGTGGAATGCTTTATATAAGAGAGTTAAAATATATTATTATTATCGAGAAGGTTAAACTTAATCATTTTAAAAAAACGAATGAAATAAATTTCATAAAAAGTTTAAAATCCATAATTGCAACCTAGTTGCACCTTCATGATTTGAAACCAACACTAGTGCAGGAAGCACTTTTTACGTCAGTTAAAAGTACTTTTCACGTCTCAAAAAAGCCTGTGACACCCTAACTCGGGTCATCACATGGTTACCCGTTTGTGGAAATAAAGCTTAATTTGTAGGTTGCTTTCAGAAAATAATGGTTTCTCAACGTTCATCTTTTCAAAATATGGTGATAAAATTTTTTTTCCTTTTAACCTCATAACATCATCAACGAAATCAAATCACACTTAAATACATAATGTATATAAGTCATACAACGATACTGCCTCATATGATTTCACACCTAAATCAAAATCAGTTTCATTCTCAAAACATAATATAACATAATAGGACTTATGCTGGTCGTAACTAACAGACACTACAGCCAATAGGAGCAGCACAGCATGTCCCGAACTAGACAGCCTTCGTCTTCTTGTAGGGATCATACCCCTTGCACGACTCTGATATGTTTGTAAGGGTGAGACGCCAATATATGGATTTATCACCATAACTAAATGCGCAACATAAAAGAAGGCACATACACATATACATGTTTATAACAACATACTCATTCATATTATAGCATATCGTTTATCAATGGATTTCACACCCCAAACATCAACATTGAAAAACTATGCATGAACACTTCCATACATCATCTAAACATTCACATCTAATCTCCGGAGACCCCCAACGTCATTTAAAATGAGCTGATCAAGCTTGATTGCCAAAAGAGGCACGTCGATTTTGCCAAAGAGGCACGTCGATTTTGCCAAAGAGGCACGTGGATTTTACCATAGCCCACTGTCCGGCACAGTGAGAACGTCGATTTATGGATTTTCATTGTACGTCGATTTCCCAAAGGCACAATGAATACATCTATTACATGAATATCATAAAGATACCATGATTAACAAATACGTCGAGACATGAATATCATCAAGATATCATGATTAACCTCGTAGGCACGTCTGCCAAAATGCATGCAAGAAAAACACTTTATTCTTAACACTTTTCTTTGTGTTATATCTTTATTTGTCAAAGCTCTCAAAAGCTTATGACCCATCGTCGTTTTAAACATCGAAGCTCTCAAAAGCTTACGACTCATCATCGTTTTAAACATCTTTAAAAATTTTATTAATAACACAGGAACTCAAAGTCCGAGTGCTCAATCACGAAGCCCCTAGACCTTGCAATCAGTCTTAGGTTCGTGGTAATAGAAAACATCATTAATCTTTTACCATCGTTTATTACGTCGTGAAGTAGACACACCGTCTACCTACTAAACACCAAATCTATAACGTCATAAGAACACTAGTACCCCGACGTCTCGGTTACTAAGTTCCATATCATTATTTACATCGTTTTTTGTCTATGAAAACAAATCCAAAATAAGATCTCCGAGACTTATCCAAGTTACCGGAAATACGTCGTTGAGTAAACTCATTTACCGAAAATCCTTTCTACTTGAAATTCGTTTGTAAAACGTCAAATCATCAAGAACTCTTTTACTGAAACTTCAATTCTAAAAATTAAATCAATTCAGATTAAATCTCTTCTCAAAATAAGTACTGTTGTTTTTAAACTTTCACCGTAAATAATTTGAAACTTGCCGTCGTTTAGCATTTTCAGAGAAAATGTTTTTAAGTCAAACTTTGACTTTTTTTTAAATATTTTATTTTTTATAGTATTTTTTAATAATTAAGATATTTTCGAATAGTAATTTTACAAAATAAATTTTTATAATATTAAGAAATTTCTTACGTAAAAATTAGCAGCACAAAAAAAATTTCACGGTTACGCTCTCACCGTGACCCATAAAATACTTTTACACTAATAAATCATTAAAATAATAATATATCTCAAAACTCATTATTTTTCCAAAACAATATTTTCCACCACTATTATATTCAAACATTTCCCATAAAACATTGAATATAATCTTTTCACAACTTATTAAAGCTTTTATCTGATTAATCGGTTGTGCACTGACCACTGTCAGGCCTCTCAAACAACATTCAACAGCATCATCAGAATTATATCACCAAGCAGATCATGCATCATAGCAATATAATTTACTACTTCAGATAATTAAATAAATTAAAAGCAGATCAATCATCGGTACACAGATAAACAACACCACTTAGACAACATAAACAAATAACCACAACCACATATAAATCATATAAACCACACTAAAAGCAATTAGTTATTGAGAAAAATCCCTCAGGTAAGTCCCCCCTTACCTCTTGAAGCTCCTCGGTGAAATTAAAAAAATTCTGTTGGTTGTCGGAAACCCTCGTACGCCGTAGAACAATTAACCTTCAACAACACATCCAAACAATCAAAACAAGAAAAACGAACACCTAATCCTCTCTAATAGGTCACGACATCCTTAGGGTTTTGTGGCTCAAAATCTCCAAACTTGCTTAAGTTAAGGATTAATGATCCTAATATACTTAAGGAAATGGATTAAGGCTAAACAACAAAGTTAAGAATCAAAACCATCCTAACCCTCTAAATGGTAGATTCAGCCAAGACATATCCATGAGGCTAGGGTTTTTAATTTAATGAACCAACTAGGATTCAACAAGTATACAAGTATGTATGATGAAAGACATGATCATACATCAAAAGCAAGAACAAAAGCTCCATCCATCCTTTCCTCTAGGATTCGGCCAAGATGGGTTTCAAGAGAAGAAAATTTTTGA
The DNA here is from genome assembly GCA_030762895.1 of Sophora flavescens. Classification (NCBI taxonomy): domain Eukaryota; kingdom Viridiplantae; phylum Streptophyta; class Magnoliopsida; order Fabales; family Fabaceae; genus Sophora; species Sophora flavescens. The sequence goes on from CM061069.1 coordinate 127,667,183, forward strand.
TCATCATATGCTCTTAGATACATACAGTACACATGATTATAAGAACATAGGAAGTGGTTTCAACATCATAAGATTTTTCTAGAATTTGTTATGAATTTTCAAAGTTCTAGATCTAGAAACTTAAAAGTGATGAACATAGATGAAATAGACTTTGAATCATGAAACTTATTGAAGAACATAGACATGATTAGGGAAGGAGAATAGGAATCACCTCTTGAAGATCAAAAACAAGTGAAAATCCAAGGACTTGCTTCACAAAATCAAGCTTTTGTTTTCTAGTGTTCTTGAAAAGTCTAGAGCAGTTTCGGTAATTTGGACATATCTCTCAATATATTTATCCGTTTTTAATGATCTTTATGTCGTTGGAAAGAAGAGATAAAGAGGAACGACTTTCATGTAGAAAGTTTTGCGAGATATGTAACGCCCTTCATTACATTAGTAACCCAAAACAAAATCAATGAAAAAAATCCTTTAAAGAATTTTAGATTAAACATACATGTCATGAAAATTAACTTAATCGAGTCTGAAAATACCTCATATTAATTAAAATAGATATAAAGTATCCAAAGTGATAATAAAATAATAAATCAATGCATCCAAATAAAAACCCAAGCCTCAAAAACCGGGCGTCTACTAATAATCCCAACGATAAATAAATAAACATGTCTAGCCACATACGGCTCCTTATTTCAGAAAATACTAACCAAACTAGGAATAATAACTAATGGAATCCACTTAGTCTTCACGCCTCTTCAGTATCAGTGACATCGTACTCGTGCTCTGAAAACAACACTTTTAATGAGATATAATCCCAGTGAATAAAAAAAATCATTTAATGAAAAGGTTCGCAAATAGTGTTGTTCTCAACCGGCGCGGTAACCGGAAAAACATTCATGGTACCCGCTAATTTTTAAAATAATGAATATAATAAACCTCCGAAATAACAATACATAAATAAAATTAATATCAAACATTTAAACCACAAACTCATAAACTCAACAACGGTCACATCTCATTGCATTTAATCACATTCACCATGCAAACTCTATACAATGCAACTCCACGAACATGACTCGGTGATTCCCAGAATCACTTGACTTGACTCTCTGGTTCCCAGAACCGGTGTGAATCCCAGATCCACTAAGGTCTATGAGCTCATATCCATACAATGGCGTCCCACTGCCTTCCCCATCCCAGATGGAGGTATCTAATAATATTCCATCCCAGATGTGTATTTTAATTATCTGATATCCCATCCCAGATGGTGATATCTCCATCCTATTCCCGGAATAGAATGTATACCATCATCCCTTCCCGGAAGGTGATGACCAACTCAAATGTAATGCAATATGTCATCCTAGATGACTATCAAGGTTTTAAAACTCTATGCTTCAGTAACAATGATATTATGTCATGCTAAGGCAACACTATAATATCTAACAAAAATAGAAGTGGTGACCGACGCATACTATAATTAAGCATGAATGGAATAGAGTCCAAATAAATAAAATATCAACGCACTTTAACCAATAGAAACCATAAGACACAGACTTCGAAATTTAACTCAATTAAAATATGATTTCACTTGGTCAAAGTGAAGTCGAAACTTCACACATAGTGGAACAACTTAAATTTGTAGACATGAAACCAATTCACGTGAGGATTGGTTCAGTGGTTTTTGAAATCAATATCAATAGCAAATGGAAATAAAGCATAGCCACACACTTGAGAGAAAAATAAAGTCACATACCAATAGGGAAACAAGACCGCGTAGTGACGTAAAAAGTTGTGCGACAATTTAAAATTTATTTCTAAATTCCAGAAAAATATATTTATTGGATCAATTCATCGAATTACCTAAAAATATTTTAAGCATTTATGTGAACCCAAAATATTTTAAGAATCTCATATCAAGAATCAAGAACCCTAAAATTAATTGTACCATGAAAGTGTGAGAAGAGTTAGTTTTACTCACCTCTTATAGATCCCCAAAAGCTCTAAAAATAACCTAAGACAAATGCTGGTGTTTCACCAAAAACCTTTCCTCAGTTTGCTAATATATTTTTATCTGCGTGACTCCCGTTCGGTACTAAAATCAACGACCTGCACCACTCTTATTTTATTTTTCTTCTTCTGTTCACTGTGCGGCGGCACTACATATGTTCCATCATTATCTGTAGTCCCCTTTTATAATTGTTAGAGTCTAACCCTTTTCTTTAAAGGGCCGGGGAGCCACATGAATTGAATTTGGCAAAAGCCAAAATTCAACAAATGAAGACATGGGCTTGCTCACGTAGAGCAACCCCTATATGTTTTTTTTTCTTTTCCCTTTTTTTTTTTCTTTTTCCTTTTAACCCAAAATTGCATTCTTTATAATTAATTATATAATTCCAATAAATCCTCATACTAATAAATTTCTACACTAAACCTTGTAATAACTTAACCTTCTTTTTTATCAAAAAAAAAATTATATGGGGATTTTGGGATGTTACATTTTCTCCCCTCCTTTAAGAATTTCTTCCCTGAAATTAACTTCATATCTATCTTACCAAGCAAATATAGATTAAAGGTAATGCAACACTAAGTTATGTACCTATACTAAAAAGATCTGGATGATGTTGTCTAACATCTTCCTCGAGTTCCCAAGTAGCTTCCTCTAGAGTCAACCCTTCCCAAATCACTTTCATCGATGGGATCATCTTGTTCCTCAGAGTTTTTGTGCTCTTTTCAATGATCTGAATAGGTTTGGGCTTAAAGATTAAATTATCCTTAAATTGTATTGACCCAGGAGCTATCACGTGTGAAACATCTGGTACGTACTTCCGGAGTTGAGACACATGGAAGACGTCATGGAGATTCGATAACTGTGGTGGAAAAGCCAATTGGTAAGCAACAGGCCCGACTCTTTTTAGGATTTGAAACGGACCCATGAAACGAGGGTTGAGATTTTTGACTTTCATTGACCTCCCAACCCCAGTCTTAGGAGTGACTCTCAAGAATACATGTTCGTTTTCCTGAAATTCTAAAGGCTTCCTTCTCTTGTCGGCATAACTCTTTTGCCTACTCTGTGTAGTGCGCATCCTATCCCTAATGACTTTAATCCTCTCTGTGGTCTCCTGGACTAACTCTGGTCCTATCAGGGTCTTCTCACCCATTTCACACCAACATAAAGGGGACATACACTTCCTCCCATAAAGAGCTTCATAGGGTGCCATGCCTATGCTAGCGTGATAACTGTTGTTATAAGCAAACTCTATAAGAGGTAAAAATTTATCCCAACCCCCACCTTCATCTAAAACACATGCTCTAAGCATGTACTCAAGGGTCTGAATGGTCCTCTCTGACTGACCATCCGTTTGGGGATAATAGGTTGTGCTAAAACTCAACTTTGAACCAAAAGCCTGTTGGAAAGCTCTCCAAAATCTAGAGGTAAACCGTGGGTCTCTATCTGACACTATAGAGGTAGCTAGGTATACCTTGAAGCTTCACTATCTCCTTAATGTATAAGTATGCTAACCTATTCAAACTATAGGTTGTCTTAATTGGCAAGAAGTGAGCAGACTTGGTCAACCTATCCACAATTACCCATATGGCATCTAAACCCAAACGAGTCCTAGGTAACCCCATCACAAAATCCATAGAAATCCACTCCCATTTCCATTGAGGATTTTCTAAAGACTGCAACAAACCCGAAGGTCTCTGATGTTCACCCTTAACCTTTTGACATACAAAACACTTGGCTACAAGGCTAGCCACGTCCCGTTTCATTCCTGGCCACCAATACATCTTCTTTAGGTCTTGATACATCTTGGTTATTCCTGGATGTATGGTGAACTTTCCCTTATGCGCTTCCTCTAAAACTTTCTCTCTAAGGCTCCCCTCCTTAGGAACAACGATCTTATTCTTAAGCAACACTAGACCATCAGTAGACAACATATAATCCTCTTGATATAAAAGTGATTGTAACTCCTGGTCTAAAAGCTGCTCTCGCCTAATCATTTCTCTAAGGTCACTGCAAATCTCCAGCCTATTCAACTTCAAGCTTAGAGTACTAAGAGATACATCTAGATTCATGTCTCTGAACTCCTCTAACATATTCATCTCTTGGACCATTAAACTTGACACATGCAAGGTTTTCCTACAAAGTGCATCAGCCACCACATTGGCTTTCCCTGGATGGTACTTCAACTCAAAATCATAGTCTTTAAGGAATTCCATCCACCTCCTTTGCCTCATATTCAATTCTTTTTGGTCAAACAAATAATTAAGGCTCTTATGGTCACTAAAAACCTCAAACCTCGCACCATACAAATAGTGTCTCCAAATCTTAAGGGCAAAGACTACAGCTGCTAACTCAAGGTCATGAGTAGGATAATTCACCTCATGTGTCCTAAGCTGCCTAGATGCATAAGCCACTACCTTGCCTTCCTGCATCAACACACAACCTAAACCATTCTTAGAAGCGTCACAATATACCACAAAACTCACTTAGTGGATCTGGGATGGTTAAGACTGGTGATGACACCAATCTTCTCTTAAGCTCCTCAAAATTCTCTTCACATTCCTTATCCCACTCAAAAGATTTTCCTTTCCTAGTCAACTAGGTAAGAGGTAAAGCTAATCTAGAGAACCCCTCTATGAACTTCCTATAGTAACCTACCAATCCTAGGAAACTCCTCACTTCCGTCACTGACTTAGGTTGCTCCCATCCAAGCACTGCATCAACCTTACTAGAGTCAACCGCTACACCACTCCTAGATATGGTATGCCCTAAAAACTTCACCTCATCAAGCCAAAATTCACACTTCTCTGGCTTCGCATACAATTGTTCTTCCTTCAGAATCTGCAACACTAACCTCAAATGCTCCTCATGCTCCTCTGGTGTCCTAGAGTATATCAAAATATCATCTATGAATACCACCACGAAGCTATCCAAGAATGACCTAAAGATCTGATTCATGTAGTCCATGAAAATGGCTAGAGCATTGGTCACACCAAAGGGCATCACTACATACTCATAGTGCCCATACCTTGTCCTAAAGGCTGTCTTAGGAATGTCCTCATTCTTGACTCTAATTTGATGGTATCCCGATCTTAAATCTATTTTGGAAAACACTGACGCTCCCCTCAACTGGTCTAAGAGGTCATCTATCCTAGGAAAAGGGTATTTATTCTTGATGGTCACCTTGTTCAACTGTCTATAGTCAACACATAGCCTCATGATCCCGTCCTTCTTTTTCACCAGTAGGACAGGTGCTCCCCAAGGTGACACACTAGGCCTAATAAACCCCTTCCCTAGCATCTCCTCTAACTGTTTCTTAAGCTCGCTTAACTCTGAAGGCGACATTCTATAAGGCGCTATCGATACTGGTCCACTCCCCGACACTAGATCTACGTTAAACTTAACTTCCCTATTCGGAGGCAAGCTAGAGACATCCTTAGGGAAAACATCCTGGAACTCACACACCACAGGTATAGCCGTCACATCACTGTCAGCCTCTATCTTAGCAGAGAATAAGAGTATATATCCTTGATCTCCCTCAACTAAACACTTATGACAAGCAATAGCAGAAACAATAGAACTAGGTACGGGAAAATCATTAGACATTGGTTGTATAGGAATGGAGATAGTTTTATCAGAGCAATTTATGACAACATGATTTGCAGACAACCAATCCATACCAAGAATGACATCTAACCCGGACATCGGCAAGCATATAAGATCAACAAAATAAGACACATCTTGGTACACTAAAGGACAGTTCAAGCAAGCAATAGAGGTAACAAGTCTATCATTTGCAGGAGTAGCAACACTCAAATCATTTGACAGCTTAGAAACAGACAAAGATAGATTTTTCACACAGTCCAAAGATATAAATGAATGAGTTGCTCCTGAATCAAACAATAAATTGACTTTTCCTTCTTTAATTAAACCCATACCTTGTATCAGGCCATCTGACTCCTTCACCTTTTCCCCTTGGAGCGTAAAGACTCTCCCTTGGCTCAGTGGTCTAGGTTGGACTGGTCCTCCACTCTTGCAGTTTCTGGCATAGTGTCCCACTTTACCACACTTGTAGCAAGTGGTCTGTGTCGCTGGACATGTGCGATCTCCATGATTCAACCCACACCTATGACACCCGGTGCCCTTGTCAGTCTGGGCACCATGCACCTGCTTCCCTTTGTTGATGGAGGAGACTGGTCGCAAATGCTTCTGAAATTTCCCATCCTTGCCCTGAAATCTCTTGCCATCGTTAAGAATTTTCTCCTTTTGCCTCTCAGGCAGCACAACTTGCATATTATGCTCTGCCACCCTACACTTGTTCACAAGAGTGGGGTAGTCCCGAATTTCTAGGAGCCCGATAAGGCTCTACAGCTCTGGCCTCAAACCCTGCTCGAACTTAATTGCTTTCCATTGACCGTCAGGATTATCCCTCACCTGAGTAGAGAACCTTGCAAGGCTCTCAAACTTGGCCACATATTCAGCCACTGTCATACTCCCCTGACGAAACTGTAGAAACTCCATCTCCTTCTGTATCCGGACGCTGTGCGGAAAGTATTTTTCCAGAAAAACCTCCTTGAATCGGTCCCATGTGATAGGGTCGCCCGAGGCAAGCAACCCGCCCCTAGCACAGTTCCACCAGTGTTCTGCATCCGACTCTAGCATATAGGTGGCAAAATCCACCTTCTGAGCATCAGAGCACCTGATGGCCCGGAAGATCTTCTCTAATTTTATCAACCATTCCTCTGCCTCGATAGGATCGGTGGTACCTCGAAAAGCAGGCGGGTTATTGTTCCTGAATTCTAACAGACCCATGTACTGTGGATCTGGAACTGCAACCGGCACCATGTTAAGCACGTCCCCATTATCCCTCATCTGACGGAGAGTCTCCGTCTGCTCCTGCACAACTCTGGCCATTCGAGCCAAAGCAAATGTCAAGGTCATCATTTCTCCCTCGCTTGTTTGCTGCCACAATCTGCATACCACCAATCAAACAGTGGGTTGATCAAGTCCGATATCCAAAAGAATAGAATGCAGAATTATAACTCTAACAAGCATCCTATGCGCCCAAGTTTTGTTTTAGAAAAAGCCCCAATACCACAGTCCGATATAGAATCGAACTGCTCTGATACCAAATATCTAACACCCTTCATTACATTAGTAACCCAAAACAAAATCAATGAAAAAAATACTTTAAAGAATTTTATATTAAACATACATGTCATGAAAATTTCGCAACTTAATCGAGTCTAAAAATAACTCATATTAATTAAAATAGATATAAAGTATCCAAAGTGATAATAAAATAATAAATCCATGCATCCAAATAAAAACCCCAAGCCTCAAAAACTGGGCGTCTACTAATAATCCCAACGATAAATAAATAAACATGTCTAGCCACATACGGCTCCTTATTTCAGAAAATACTAACCAAACTAGTAATAATAACTAATGGAATCCACTTAGTCTTCACGCCTCTTCAGTATCAGTGACGTCGTACTCATACTCTGAAAACAACACTTTTAATGAGATATAATCCCAATGAATAAAAAAAATCATTTAATGAAAAGGTTCGCAAATAGTGTTGTTCTCAGCCGGTGCGGTAACCGGAAAAACATTCATGGTACCCACTAATTTTTAAAATAATGAATATAATAAACCTCCGAAATAACAATACATAAATAAAATTAATATCAAACATTTAAACCACAAACTCATAAACTCAACAACGGCCACATCTCATTGCATTTAATCACATTCACCATGCAAACTCTATACAATGTAACTCCACGAACATGACTCGGTGATTCCCAGAATCACTTGACTTGACTCTCTGGTTCCCAGAACCGGTGCGAATCCCAGATCCACTAAGGTCTATGAGCTCATATCCAGACAATGGCGTCCCACTGCCTTCCCCGTCCAAGATGGAGGTATCTAATAATATTCCATCCCAGATGTGAATATTTTAATTATCTGATATCTCCATCCTATTCCTGGAATAGAATGTATACCATCATCCATTCCCGGAAGGTGATGACCAACTCATACGTAATGCAATATGTCATCCTAGATGACTATCAAGGTTTTCAAACTCTATGCTTCAGTAACAATAATATTATGTCATGCTAAGGCAACACTATAATATCTAACAAAAATTGAAGTGGTGACCGACGCATACTATAATTAAGCATGAATGGAATAAAGTCCAAATAAATAAAATATCAACGCAATTCAACCAATAGAAACCATAAGACACAGACTTGGAAATTTAACTCAATTAAAATATGATTTCACTTGGTCAAAGTGAAGTCGAAACTTCACACATAGTGGAACAACTTAAATTTGTAGACATGAAACCAATTCACGTGAGGATTGGTTCAGTGGTTTTTGAAATCAATATCAATAGCAAATGGAATAAAGCAGAGCCACACACTTGAGAGAAAAATAAAGTCATATACCAACAGGGAAACAAGACCGCGTAGTGACGTAAAAAGTTGTGCGACAATTTAAAATTTATTTCTAAATTCCAGAAAAATATATTTATTGGATCAATTCATCGAATTACCTAACAATATTTTAAGCATTTATGTGAACCCAAAATATTTTAAGAATCTCATATCAAGAATCAAGAACCCTAAAATTAATTGTACCATGAAAGTGTGAGAAGAGTTATTTTTACTCAGCTCTTATAGATCCCCAAAAGCTCTAAAAATAACATAAGACAAATGCCGGTGTTTCACCAAAAACCTTTCCTCAGTTTGCTAATATATTTTTATCTGCGTGACTCCCATTCGGTACTAAAATCAACGACCTGCACCACTCTTATTTTATTTTTCTTCTTCTGTTCACTGTGCGGCGGCACTACATATGTTCCATCATTATCTGTAGTCCCCTTTTATAATTGTTAGAGTCTAACCCTTTTCTTTAAAGGGCCGGGGAGCCACATGAATTGAATTTGGCAAAACCCAAAATTCAACAAATGAAGACATGAGCTTGCTCACGTAGAGCAGCCCCTATATGTTTTTTTTCTTTTCCCTTTTTTTTTTCCCTTTTTCCTTTTAACCCAAAATTGCATTCTTTATAATTAATTATATAATTCCAATAAATCCTCATACTAATAAATTTCTACACTAAACCTTGTAATAACTTACCTTCTTTTTTATCAAAAAAAAATATATATGGGGATTTTGGGATGTTACAAGATTCATAACAGAAAATGGTCAGAATCGCTAGGCAAAAATATGACGAATATAAACACTTATGGTTGTTCTTGAAGTTCTTAAGAAAACATTGAGTTTGGAGGAAGGAGATGACATGAAGAAATGAAGAAATTTGACAGTGTATTGCTAAATAGGGGGAGCCGTGGGTTTAGGGACAATTTGGTCAAAAATTTCAATGGCATGACTTGAAAAAATCATGAAGAGCCAAGGGTAAAATCGTCATTTCCAGGTAAAATATTCATTTGTCATAAATGCACCATTATGGCCATTATGACGTGGATAGGATCGTCATAAATGCCTGTCACATCAGTCAAATCCGTCACCTCAGCCCCGTTGCTGACTCCCTGGTTCATCTGACGCAGGTTTTTCCTAGAGATATCTCGACGTATTTGCCCGCAGCAAATATAAAATTTTAATTTTTACGCTAAATTTTTCAAAACTTCCAGTATCGTAGTAAATACGATAAAAACATTTTTCATCTCGTTCACGAATTAAAATTAGGTTTTCTGAGCAGTAAACTTTTACTGTCAGTGAAAACGCAGACTGGGTTCCGTCTGAATTTTCAACCCAAAATTTCATCGTAACCCTATAATATAAAGCATGATATAGAAATGATAGTGGTTTACCCCAAATCATTTTCTAAGTCTCGGATAAAAATATATGTTTATATATTTATTACTGATATTAGGAAGCAGCGAAAATCGGGGTGTTACAAAGCCAGATGTTAATACAACAGACGTTAAATGTGTGACTTTTAACGTCAGTTTTGAACAGAAGTAAAAGTTTACATTTAACGTCTGTCTTTTATTAAACTGACATTAACTGTAACACCTTTAACGTCGGATCTTTTATGTAACAGATGTTAAAAGTGCTATTTTTAATGTCTGCCTTTTTTTAACTTTAACGTCTTTTGAATAAAAGGCAGACATTAAAAGTAGGTTTTTTTTAAAAAAAAATCTATTACAATATCCCTTCCCCCAGCTAGCTCCCTGCATTCACTAATTCCAGAATACATAATTTGCACACACACTCATCACTAACAAGTCCATATACATTAACTCATGCATTTGCATTCTAATATATATTTAGAATTATTACTAGCTAATTAACACAATTCTTAATTAAAACAATTAGAACTATAACTATCTTAATTAACACAATTCAGGCCACAATACATGAAAAATTCATAACATAATAATACATATATATTCTATACAACTACACATTATGTATATTCTAAGTATATAAATGTAAATTTATACAAACTATATATATTCTAAGTATGCAGGAGGTATATTTTTTATTCCTTTTTGTGCAGCATACTTAAAAAAAGAATTATGTAAATTGCGTCGACCTCAAGTCTTTAATATCGTCTTCCTCAAGAGGAGTTTGATTGCTGAAAGCCTGCACAAGTTCAAATAAAATAAACATTAACTCAAGTCATCACCAAAAATAAAATATATAATTAAATAACTTGTTTAATTAATTACCTTCCTCCATCCCTCGGTAATAGATGCCATGACAATGTTCAAAATATGATGTATCACATAATAGCCACACGACCAAGTATCTATCGGATAACGAGACTACAAAAGAAATGAAATTTAATGTCAATTAAATATATATATAGTAATTATAATATTAATTACTATTTAATAAACTAGCAACCTTGAGATTAATCCATTCAGGATTTCCTTTAAACTTTATGACCTACTTTTCCCGTTAGCGCAAGATATGTTGCATGCCTTCATGTCGCTATCATAAACAAAATATTAATGTCAATTATATGTTCATCATGTGTGTAATAAAATAAAAGAAAATGTTACAAATTTAATTAAATAGAATATTAATTACTTACGTATTGATAGAGGTCACCACCTCCTTCATCGGGTCCCGGTGGAGAGAGCATAAGAATATGACAGTGTGCCTAGAAGGATGAAGTATGAGCAACTGCCAATGGTTATTCATTACGTAGGGTGCCAGATATATGTCTTTCCAATCACTTCCTCCAACTAAGGCGCCAAGGTATTTACTAAATTTATTGTCATCGAACAAGAACTGAGGCATCATGGTAGTGGGGTCTAAGAATCCATAAGCATTGCCACCCCTGTCAATTAGAAGGCGATGCAAATACCTAAGATACAAAATAAGTAATTGTTAATTACGTAATAAATTGAAATTTAAATAAATTATAAAATTTTAAAAGAAATTAAATGAATTATAAAATTAAAATGTACTTATGTGCACCACATACTCTGAATCGTGTTGGCTATCCAATGGCCATTTGTGCAAAAATACCCAAGATCTTCACCACATAATTTAAAAATAAATGTGTGGTCTGGGCGTGCCCTCCATCCATCGTGTTCCAGTGGGCATTCAAAAATCTCGAACGGAAAATCCCCACCAAGAGAGAACATACGAGTAACGGGAGACTGACGAAGCGGCATCAGCTTCTGCTTTGCCTTTAATTGTAAATAAAGAAAGTATAAGTAATTGAGAATAAAGAAAACATAAGTAATTGATAAATAAGATCATTATGAATATACCTGGGACAACTCGGACTCCCGCATCGCCAACTCCAGCTCCCGCTGTTTCACCTCCAACTCCCGCTCCCTCTTTGACAACTCATCCACCTCCACATGTGTCTTTTGACAACTCTCTTTTGTGCTCACATGTGAAGGTTGGGCAACACCCGGTGTTTCTTGGGAAGCCTCGGAGGAAAACTTCTGCCTAATCATCTGCGTGAAGTCTGGGTCAGTTAGAAACCTTCTCATCAGCTCTTTTCTAAACGTCGGGTCAGCAATGAGCTACGTGAAGCGCATTTCCCATAGAATTTCTTGATGCCCACCTCCCTGGAACACCAATGACCCGACCAGGGTGGCCATCTTTGCCTAGGGCGGTGATCAAGATATCCCGATGTCCATGTGGTGAATTACACATATTTCAGAAAATGGTGGTGAATTTTTTTTTCTTTACTTCTTCATACAAACAACATAATCAAGCAAATATATATATATATATATATATATATCAGAAACTTTGTACATACTATGTCATTATCAGTTTTACACGGGGCCTTTATAAAGATAGGCCATTCTCAAAAGATAAACAGAGTAGAGGAAAATTAAAACATATCTAGGCACGTAGCGATCGTCTGGAAACACATCTCAAAAAACGCAATGGCTCTCAGTAGCCAGAATAACATACTGTCAAGATTACTACCCAAAAATGGAATCAACTCCTGCAGATGGTCTATACTAATGATATCCATTGGGGAGACCGTGATAATCATCCCCACCCACACTAGGAGTATCTGGTGAAGATGCCATGACTCCATCCATACCCTCAGGGGCAACATCTTCATGAAGAGGGTGATACTCAGGCTCCATCTCCAAGTCCTCCTTTGGATCCTCCTCCATCCCATCATCTACCTTTGGAATAGGTACGACGGGTGCTGGAGGTGTCACCGGTGCTGCCTCTGATAAATGCTCGACTAATGGAGGATGAAACTCTAACTCCCCCTGATCTACCAAGTACTGTAGGATGAGCCAGAATGGGGGTAATGAAACCTTGATGGTCTCCATGGTATGGGCGCGTCTCTGAGGTCCTGTAGCTAACGTGCCGACTATACTACGAATGGGGCCAGTATAGGTGGCACTATGTGCCCCAGGATTTATCTGCCAAGCACCACCGTTCGCTGCATCCTCAAACATCAGGGACCGAGTCCCCGAATACGCCATCTACGGCTCCGGATCCATCTACATGCGCGACACAATAAAATATCATATACACAGATATCCACAACCTATGAAACTTTCACCATAAACATAATAGTTTGTCAAGGGGTTTTATACCCGACAGTCATCGTCATTGAAAAATAATGCATGACACTTCAATATTCAACGTCTAAAAAATTTTATACTTAATCTCTGGAGATCCCAACTTCAGTATAATGAGCTGATCAAGCTCGATTGCCAAATAAGGCACAACATGTTTCCATATCACATCGTCCAACACAAGGCACAGTGATCAACCTATATGGGATTCATTGTCCATCACGGCATAATGTACAACGTTACATGACACCTTGTCCAACAAGGCACCATGTCAAAACAATGTGGGCACGTCTGCCAAATAATGCATGTAAAACATTTTATTCTCGTCATTTTTCTTTTTGTTCATTCTCTCCTTATCGAAGCTCAAAGGCTCACAACCATTCATAATTTTCAACGTTTAAGATTTTTCATCGTCAACACAGGACACGAAGTCCGAGTGCTCAATCACGAAGCCCTAGACCGATGCACCAGTCTTAGGTTCATGGTTATAGAAAACAACATTCACCTTTAACAACATTCATCACAGTGTATATCGGACACAAAATCCACAACAACATAACACGGATCAAAGATCTACATGTTTTTACTACAGAACACTAGTATCACGACGTCTCGGTTACTAGGTTCATGTTTCAATGTTAACATCATTTTCGTTCTGTGAAACACAAATCCAAAACAAAAACCTCCTCAACTTATCCAAGTTGTCTGAAATATTTTTGCTGAGTAAAAACTCTTTTACAGAAATTCTTTCCCGTTTGAAATTCGTTATAAAACATCAAAATGCAGAGAAATCCATTTTTCTCAAATCCGTTTTCTTTTGGAAACTTCTTTTTCTGAAACAACATCAAATCCTCATAAAATCATTTCCAACCCATTTCTATTCGAAATAACAAAATTGTTCCTCATAGTTTTCGCCGTAAAATACTTTTCTAAATTATTTTTCGTTGGAAATAAAGCCATATATAAATCAAATGATTTTCTATTTTACACAAAAGTTATTCACCATCAATGTAAAAATATTTTTGACACTTAATTTATCGTAATAACTTTTCATCTTATTTTTGAATTCCTTTTGAAAAAGATAACGTAACGGAAATACTTTCACGATTTCGTCATCGCTATTACTCATTAATCACTCTTTCACCCAAATATCATCAAATATTATTATTTTCAATATTTTTCTTCCACTTCTATAAATCAAAACACTTAAATTACTCCTCAAGCTTTTAAAGCTTTATCCTTAATTACCACTTAAGTTCTTCCTCAAGCTTTTAAATTTTTATCCTTACTTATCATTGAGCACTGACCATCGTCAGGCTTTCCATCAATCAATCAACCAAACAGATAATCTATATATCACAGAGATCCATACATCACAGATGAAATCATTCTTTCACAGAAAACATTTAAAACCGCATGACAGTCAAATAACAACTTAATTTAACACCACACAGATAGCATGTAGCTATCAAAATCCCTCAGGTAAACTCCTCGTACCTTTGTAGACTAGAAAAAGATCCTTTCATTGACGCAATCAGCGGTTAGCTTCCTTCACAACAAAGCTTCTCAAGATTAAACCCCAACTAACATGTTACCTTGATGTTTCGGGTTCCTCTAACACCTTGCAACATATGCAGACAGCTCTTGTCAACTCCCGAAAACACCAATCATGTTCCCTATCAAGCATGTACAACCACGACAACATCCCAGAGAAAGAATCCAAGTAGTTACAATAACCAGACAAATCACAAAATCAATAACTCGACATCAAACATATTATCTAATAAATTCAAACATTTTAATTTAATGTAAAGGAATCAATTTTCCAATAAAGTCAATTTGGTTAAAAAGGGATCATCACTAAAATTAGGGAAAATTAATTTGATCAAAGAACAACGGAATTAATTTAGGAAAACACTAAGTTAGAGTCTCAATTGTACAAAACAAGAATCAATTTCATAATTGGAGCAAGATGAAAACTTAGGGTTTTAGTGAAATTGGGGGAATCCGAATTTTAAGAGAAAAATTGAGAAATTGACATGGGGAAATTGAAATTGACATACCCAATTTACAAGAAACATCATCAATTTGGGGATTTAGGACCCAATTTAACAGTTTGGGTTAGGGTTTCAAAATTGGGGAAATTGAATTCTGAACAAGAGAAGATGAAATCCAACTCACCCAATCAAAGAGAAGGGTAGTATGATGGCTGGAGGTGGTCTAGCGCGGCGGCTGACAGCCAAGACGTGGTGACAATGGTGGTGACTCTTTGCTGTAACAACCCAAACCAAAACAAAAGGAAACCAACATCAAGGAAGAAGAAAATGGAGGTTTAAGTGACAAAGAAGGTGGAAACCACCATTTAAGGGAGGCGACCAGAGCTTACCACGGTGAGGGACACGATTTCGTTGGAGACAGGGGCGTGCACGACTGGACAAGGTGCCGTTTCGTGTGGGACGACGGACGGACGTGAGCATGCAGCGACGTGCGGCTTCTCTGCCGTGTCGGCGAGCGGCAGCTGAAACTGGGCTGGCCGGCGGTGGCTGGTGTAGGAGAGGGAAGGAGATGAGGTTGGAGTGGGAGGAGATAAGTATCTATAATGAAGAAGAAGTAAAAACAAAAATAGAGGAAAGGAGGGGGAGGGGTATCGATTTTGACTTAGAAATAGGAAGAGGAAAAAAATTAATTTTCCTTTTTTTTTATTAGTAGTAGTAGGTACAAAATGATTGGTAAATATTGAGCCTAAAAATAAACACGTTTTTGGCTTTTGGATCTAAAAATAAAGAGTGACAAATATATACTTTCAAAATTTAAATTTGAGTCAAGATTGATAGTTGAACTGATCAACTAAGAAAATCAACGATCCAAAATTAATCTCTGATTAATTTTAAACCAACATATTTTCAAATCTAAAATTAAATAGAGTCAAATAGGAAAATAATTTTCTTCCAATCATTTTATTTAAAATATTTTCCTAAACAAATATTAATAGTGACAATAACATAATATTATTGTCTAGTAAGCATGTATACATTGCAGTAATAAAAAATATTAATATCCAAATAATTAATCATTCCAAATAAAAATAATATAAATAGATATATGCATATATATATTTTACTGATATTGAAGAATAATAAAAAAAAGGGGAGTTACAGAGGGTTTAGGGAGTTACCTGCGTTTAAAGAGAGAGGAGAAGGAGAGTGGCTCGGTGGTGGTGCTATCACTAGTGGCCGCCATTCAATGTGGTGGCTGAGAGTGAGAGGGAAAGAGAGAGTTAGGGCGCGTGCGGTGGTGTTTAAATATGAGGGGAACAGATTGTGAAGTTCATAGAGAGAGAGAGAAAGAGTACGTACCTTCCGGTGGTGTTGGAGAATACCTCACGGTGGTGGTGGTGGTGGTGGTGGTGGCGGTGGAGAGGAACTCGTGGTAGTGATCAAAGGGTTGGGGCCGAGGTGGTGAGAACTGAGAGCAAAGGTAGAGAGTGAAAGTGGAAGAAGGTAATGTGCGCAGGTATAACATACACTTACTAAAAAAAATTTAAATTACCTTTAACGTCCGTTGTTTAACAATAGACGTTAAATATGATTTAAATGAACCTGATAATTAAGGTTCTGCCACCGCCTCCTTTTTAACGTCTACTTTCTGTATAACAGACGTTAAAAGTAATTTTTTTAAAATTATGTTTATGCATTATCCCTTTTCCCAACTACACATTATCGGTTATTCATTTCTGCACTTTTATACAACTACGCATTTATTACTTTATGTTGATGATGTGGCACATTTAGTTATATTTCAGTTTTTTCTGTTTCTATCCTTTAGCTGATGTAACTAATTTCAGTTATTAAATTGTTGTAAGCTCCTTCTATATGCTGAAATATAAAGCATTATATAAGGAGCAGTAGGTTTAGAAAAAAGAGGTTTTGGAATAGAGAGAATACATGTGTATAGGCTTGATTTAGAGAATTACTGACAAGAGGGTTTCTTGGTTGTAATTGGGGATCAAGGGAAAATCATTTTGTATTCTTCTTAAAGGAAGGACATTGACACTGAATAGATTGGACTCAAGCATTGCTTAGTCCCGGAGACATAGGTTGTTCTTGGCCGAACTCCGTCATCAATTTCTTGGTGTGATTTGTTTCTCTTCTCTCTTCTACTTTTCTGCATTTAGATTGTTACTGTGTTGGTCTTTTTTCTGCGTTCTGTCCTGTTTTTTGTTTTCTTTTTGAAGGGTCTTTGTGCAACAACTAGTATATAGAGCAAGAAGACATATGGCTATGGCGAAATACGACATTGAAAAGTTCAATAGGAAGAATGACTTTGCCCTCTGGAGATTGAAGATGCAAGCACTCCTTATTCAACAGGGACTGGACGAAGCATTGGAGGGAGAAAGGAATCTGCCAAACACTCTGACGGAAACACAGAAGAAGGAGCTTATGAATAAAGCTTATAGTGCCATAATCTTGTGCCTGGGCGATAGGGTTCTCAGAGAAGTATCGAAGGAGAAATCAGCTGCAGCAATGTGGCTGAAACTTGAACATCTTTACATGACAAAATCATTGGCCAATCGTCTTTATCTAAAACAAAGACTCTACACCTTGAATATGCAGCCTGGGACCTCAATTTAAGACCACATGGACGAGTTCAACAGGTTGATTCTTGACCTAGAAAATATCGAAGTCAAAATCGATGATGAAGATCAAGCATTACTCTTGATTCGATCATTGCCCAGCTCATACGAGCATCTTGAGGATACTCTGGTCTATGGAAGAGAAACATTGACCTTAGAGGAAGTGCAAGCATCATTGACCTCAAAAGAATTGACCAAGAAATCAGAAAGTAAAGATGAAGGAGCAAGTGAAGGTCTTAATGTAAGAGGGAGACAAGATAAGCACGACTACAAAGGCAAGAAGAGATCAAGGTCAAAATCTAAATCAAAATTGAAGTGCTTCTTATGTCACAAAGAAGGACACTTCAAGAAGGATTGTACTAATCGGAAAAACAAGAACAAGAATGAAGAAAAGGAGGATGTGTCAGTAGCAACAGATTCATATGAAAGCTCAGATGTTCTTGTTACTGCAAATTGCCGAGATGAAACTGAGTGGGTTATGGACTCAGGGTGCTCATTCCACATGTGCCCAAACAAACATTGGTTTTATGACTACCAACTGTTTGATGGAGGTCAAGTAGTGATGGGTAACAATGCAACCTGCACTGTGGTTAGAATTGGTTCTATCAAGTTAAAGTTTATAATGATGGAACAGAAAAAATCTTGACAAAAGTAAGACATGTCCCAGATTTGAAGACAAACTTAATTTCTCTTGGCACCTTGGAAGAGGTTGGTTTCAGCTTCAAAGAAGAAAGCTCCATGTTGAAGGTGATGAAAGGTGTTCGAGTGGTGATGAAAGGAAATAGAAAGAATGGCCTTTATGTCTTGAAGGGATGTGCTGTAATAGGCATTTCATCATCTGTTTCCAAGACTAATGTCAAGAAGAGTTCCTTATGGCATCAAAGACTTGGGCACATCAGTGAAAGAGGCTTACAAGAATTGGAAAAGCCTGGACTGTTGTGTGGAGATAAAGTTGAGGGTCTTGAATTCTGTGAGCACTGCATCTATGGGAAGCAAACAAAGGTCAAGTTCAACACAGGCATTCATAAAACTAAAGGGAAGCTTGACTATATTCATTCATATCTGTGGGGGCCATCAAAGGTCCCCAACCATGGAGGTAATAGATATTTTATCACGTTCATTGATGACTTTAGTAGAAAGGTACGGATATATGTGTTAAAAACAAAAGATGAAGCTTTCAATACCTTTGTTCAATGGAAAACTAGAGTTAAGAATCAATGTGATAAATGGATAAAAGTTCTAAGAACTGACAATGGACTTGAATATTGTGGTGATGAATTTAACAAGTTTTGTAAAAGGCATGGCATTTACAGAAACAATACAGTGAGGAAGACACCTCGATAGAATGGACTTGCTGAGAGAATGAACAGAACCATCCTTGAAAGAGTGAGGTGCATGGTGTCACAAGCAGGCTTGACCAAGCAGTTTTGGAGAGAAGCTGTACACACAGCTTGCTACCTTATCAACAGAAGTCCATCAGCAGCTCTTGAGTACAAAACTCCTCAAGAAATCTGGAATGGTAGCCCTGCAGATTACAGTGTTCTCAAGATCTTTGGTTGTCCAGCTTACTATCACATCAATGAAGGTAAGCTGGAACCAAGAGCAAGGAAGGGGTTGTTCATAGGATACCCTGAAGGAGTGAAGGGTTTCAGGATTTGGTGCAATGACAGAGGGAAATGTATCATAAGCCGAGATGTTATTTTCCATGAAGCTGAGATGTTCAAAGACCAACATACAAGTACATGTACTAAGAATGCAGAAAGCTCAAGTGATCATCAGCTTGAGGTGGAGCTACAAACCAGGGAGCTGACAGGACATGATCCCAAACATGTTGAAGATCAAGAGCAACAGGAAGAGGATCATATTGAAGCTGTCACTGAAGTTGATTCACTGCATGAATACCCTCAGGTTAGAGACAGAGAAAGAAGGAACACCAATCCTCCTCAAAGGTATGGATATGCTGACTTGACAGTATATGCTCTGATTGCAGCTGATTTGGTGAACAATAAAGAGCCTAAATATTACAAGGAAGCAATGAGGAGCAAGGATCATACCAAATGGCGCCTGGCAATGGAAGAGGAAATAGAATCACTGTACAAAAATAAGACTTGGACATTGGTTGAAAAGACATCAGTAGCAAGACTGGTGGGCATCAAATGGATCTATAAGCTAAAGGAAGGAATTGAAGAGACTGAACCTCCACATTTCAAAGTAAGATTGGTAGCTAAGGGATACATTGGAAGGGTCCTAGATAGGTTTAACATGAAAGATGCAAAGCAAGTAAATATTCTAATTGCATCTCATTTTAAACTGTCATCAGAAGATTGTCCTCAAACATCACAGGAACTTCAGGAAATGGAAAAAGTTCCGTATCCTAGTGATGTGGGGAGCCTCATGTATGCAATGGTTTGAAGCCGCCCTGATTTAGCCTATGCAGTCAGCCTAGTCACCAGGTTCATGGGAAATCCAGGAAAGCAACACTGGATGGTTGTGAAACAGATCCTGAGATACTTGAATGGTACAACTGATATAGGTTTGAGGTATGGCAGAGACACTAAAGACTCGGGTGGAGCTCAGGGGTTTGTTGATACAGACTTTGCTGGTGATCCTAATAAAAGAAGGTCCCTAACAGGATATGTTTTTACTTTGTTTGGGAATACTATGAGTTGGAAGGCATCCCTGCAACATGTTGTTGCTTTATCCACCACAGAAGCAGAGTATATAGGCATTACAGAAGCTATTAAGGAAGCACTATGGCTGAAGGGTTTGATAAATGAACTAGGAATCCCACAGGAAATTATCAATGTGTTTTGTGATAATCAAAGTGCAATACACTTGTTCAAAAATCATTTGTTTCACGAAAGAACAAAGCATATTGTTATAAGACTATACTGGATAAGAGATATCATCTCTGATGCGAAAATTCAGGTTCTAAAAATCCACACTTCAAATAATCCAGCTGATGATTATATCACTAAGGTAGTCACCCTAAGCAAGTTCAAGCACTGCCAGAACTTGCTGAAGATTGGAAAAGGTTAATGAAGACTTTGGACAAGGATAGCAAGCTTGATCTTCAATATGTCAGAGTCAATGTTCAATGTGCCAAGGTGGAGATTGTTGATTATGTGGCACATTTAGTTATATTTCAGTTTTTTCTGTTTCTATCCTTTAGCTGATGTAACTAATTTCAGTTATTAAATTGTTGTAAGCTCCTTCTATATGCTGAAATATAAAGCATTATATAAGGAGCAGTAGGTTTAGAAAAAAGAGATTTTGGAATAGAGAGAATACATGTGTATAGGCTTGATTAAGTGAATTACTGACAAGAGGGTTTCTTGGTTGTTATTGGGGATCAAGGGAAAATAATTTTGTATTCTGCTTAGAGGAAGGAAATTGACACTGAATAGATTGGACTCAAGCATTTCTTAGTCCCGGAGACATAGGCTGTTCTTGGCCAAACTCCGTCATCAATTTCTTGGTGTGATTTGTTTCTCTTCTCTCTTCTACTTTTCTGCATTTAGATTGTTACTGTGTTGGTCTTTTTTCTGCATTCTGTCTTGTTTTTTGTTTTCTTTTTGAAGGGTCTTTGTGCAACACTTTATTTGACTGCCAACTTCCCATGAGCCTTGTAACTTAATGAACAATTAATTTTTTAGCAAGTTACCACGCAAATAGCTACCTTTATAAATAGCTTCCCTTCATATGACCAAAATATGGCCCACCACAAAGGTATCACCTTTCGTATTATGCTTCACAATATGGCTCTGCCATGGAGATTATTATTCTTTTTTCCTATTCCTAGACTCAACGGTTTTTTGTCTTAATGGTCAAACAACTTATGAGGTTGTGTAAATCACATAACATGGGTGATAAGGTTGAGTAAACCACATAATGTGAGTTGCTGACCTTATCATGCATTCGGAGAATCGACTGCTAGGAGGAAAATGGTTCCAAAACCTCAGCTTTGGCAGCAAGTGACTGTCTTGAAATTCTCTGGAACCATTGCTGATAAGATCGAGTGCACCCTCTCTGGAAAACTCCGTCACTCGACTCCTCTCTTGCTCACCCTTGACATGTGAAGGGAACGAAGCCTCAACAAATGTTTAGGCTAGGCATAAACCCTTTCAATGTATAACCTTAGGATTTTAAATCTTTGAATGTATCTTGTAACTTGTATCTGCCAAATCACTTCAATGAGATCCGGTTTGGGTTATTGATTCAACTTAGTTTTACTTCGAACATATTTTAGTTTTCAATGTAGGAACATATAAAGCAAAATCAGAACAGATCGTAACTTTAGCAAATCAGATATTAATCAGCATTATATTAACATAACAATAACACAAAACACAAAAGCAATGGTTATACTAACTGAAACTGAAACTTTGAGGAAGACAATGTGCGAGGGACAAACTAACTAAAAAAATTAGTAAAATCACCTTTAACGTCGATGGTTAAAACAACAGACGTTAAAGTTCATATTTAACATATGTTTCTTATTAACAGACGTAAAATATGCACTTTTAATGTTTTTTTATAACACTGACGTAAAAGATGATTTAAATGAACTTCATATTTACAGTTCTGTCACCGTCTCCTTTTTAACGTCCACTTTTTATTAAACAGACGTTATATCTGATCGTTTATTCCATATTTTCCAGTAGTGCAAAAACACTTTTCACCATCCACTTCTTTCCTTTGTACAAAGAAGAAGTAGAAAGAAGCTTGGAAGAAGAGATGCGAATTTCCGGCGAAATCTCAATTGTGTGAAAAGCCTTCGATGACTTCCATATCTGTGGCTAAATCTCAATTTGTGGAAAGTTATAGATGACTTCCGTATGAAAACTTCAACGGCGATGTGAGTCTCCGATATCGGTGTGATGCGACCTCATTTTAAACTTTTTTTATAAAATTTTATTTCATTTATTTTTTTAAAAAATGATTAAGTTTATCCTTCTCGGTAATAATAATAGTATTTTTTTAAGCAAAATGGCATGTAAAGGCATCACAATAGAAAGCAGGAATCCCAACTAGGTTGGCACCCCAGCCCCTACCAATCATCTACAGCACACCATAATTTTATTAATAAAGATTAAAAAAAATAAGAAATACAAAAAAGCATGGGGGGACATTAACCTTACCCATGAAAGAATCATCTAAATATATAAAAGGAAGATCAAACCTATTGCAGAAAAAATATTCCCTAATAAAATCAGGCAGAGTATCCCACCAAAAACAACCTTGAATAGAAAGGCCATGATTTACCAATTTATCAGCACAAGAATTTCCTTCCCTATAAATATGAGAGACAAAAACATTCAATCTGTTAGATCTCGAAACAATTTATCCATCTATTCTTGAGACTCCATGGAATACCCTTGTTTGATTAAAGCAGCAATCACTAGAAGAGAGTCACATTGAAGCCACAAATTATTCCAGCCTCTTCTATAAGCATGCTCAATAGCCAACATAGCTTCGATGAGCTCAGCATGAAATGCGAATGTGATACCAAGATTAACAGCAAAACAACCCACTATAGCAGCTCTGTAATCTCTAAATATGCCTCCGCAGGCAGACCAACCTGGGATCTTCTAGAGGCACTATCCGAATTACATTTTATCCAATGACTAGGAGGAGCAGACTATAACACTTCTTTAATTGAAGAGGTTCGGCCAATGTGAGTGCATACCCAAAAATGCTTCAAAATAGAGAATTATGATATGGAGGATGATGTTGCACCATTTGACAGATTACCTACTATTGAAGTTGATGCTAGGATAGTGCTAATAGCATAATTAAAAGTGATGCATTTATTATCAAACCTCAGTTTATTTCTGCATGTCTAAATCATCCAGAAAATGTTCAATGTAGCTGCCAAAATCAAATCACAAACTGAGCACTCCATTTTCTGTCACAGATTCTCATAACAAATTTGAATGATGATAAATCCATGTTATAGCTGATGATACTGCTAAACCAAGTCCAAAGATCAACAACAAATGTACAATGTAGGAAAAGATGCTCAGAGGTTTCAAGAGGTTGACCATAGGAGCCTTTCTATGAATTAGCCTCCATAATAAGAAATATTTGGTTGGAGGAATAAAAGTTTTCCATATCTGCTTACTATGCTTCTTCCTATGTCAGGCCCCAAGAACTGTCCTCCTCCTACACATGTTTTTTATGCTGATGACCTCATGGTTTTTTGCAAAGGAACAAAAAGGAATTTAAGTTGTTTAATGGACCTGTTTCACTTGTATGGTGCTGAGTCTGGCCAGCTTTTAAGCCATGATAAGTGCAGATTTTTTGCTGGCAACATGTCTGCTGCTAGGATATCTTCCCTAAGAAGCTTTCTTGGTTTCAGGTGTGGTAGTTTACCATTCACATACCTAAGTGTTCCAATTTTTCTTGGTAAACCTAAAAGGGCTCATCTGTAACCTATTGTTGATAAAATCAAGTCCAAGTTGTCCAATTGGAAAGGTGTTATGCTGTCAGCCATGCGTAGAGTCCAGCTGATCAAATCAATAATTCATGGAATGATGATCTATAGCTTTCATGTCTACATGTGGCCTATCTCCTTATTAAAATCCCTGGATAGATCCATTCAAAATTTTATCTGGTCAGGTAATATTGATAAGAGGAAACTTGTTTTTGTAGCCCGGCAAAAAGTTTGTCTGCCTACTATTTCAGGTGGTCTTGGTTTAAGGTCCTTGAGGTCTATAAATGAGTCTGCCTTGCTGAAATTGAGTTGGGATATGCTCTCCTATTCCAATCACTGGTCTACTCTTCTGAAATCAAGGTTCATGAGGCTTAACAAACCTCTTGGTCATTATACTAAATCCTCTATTTGGCCAGGTGTTAGACAATTTGTAAACACTGCTATAGCCAACAGCTCCTGGAACTTAGGTGATGGGAAGTCTATCAACTTTTGGAGGGATTACTGGTAGGAAAAGCCTGTTTCAGAATTTCTTTCTTTGCCAGATGTTGTTTTGCCTAAATTGAATGCCACTATTCATGACTTTATCCGAGACAAGGCTTGGTGCATTCTTCCTCCTGTGACTGTTTTTTACCAGGTTTAGAGCAGAAAATTCAAGATGTAATCATCCCTTTTTATCCTGGCCCTGACATGTTAGTTTGGAAGCACTCTTCGGATGGTTACCTGTCTTTTAAGGATGCGTATTCCTTTTTGTTACCCTATCCGAATCAAGTGAGATGGGGTAAGATAATTTGGAACAATGTCGTTCCTCCCTCTAGGTCATTTTTGCTATGGAGACTCATTTTAAAGAAGCTTCCAACTAATGATAATTTAGCTACCAAGGGCTGCATAACAGTCTCTATTTGTTGTCACTGTGGTAAAAGCTGTGAATCTATAAATCACCTCTTCTTTGAATGTGTATTTGCCTCTTATTTTTGGTCCTGGTTTGGTGATATTATTCATACTTCAATTGATCAATCCAACATTCACTCCATTCTCTCATTGTTGGATGTAACACCCCGTTTTCTCGCGTCTTGATCGGTAATTATATTTTATATTATTATCGGGGATCTAGAAAATGATTTTGAAGGAAACAAAATCATAGTTGAGACCTTCTATATAAATTGATGATTTATGGAAATCATATCCTAGTCAAATTATAAAATTCAATATAATAAATACCAATAAATAAAATTTATTATCATAAAATGGGTTGCATTGCATACAAATATAGCTTGTTAAATCAATCTTTGTCTCTTTTTTTTTTACATTTACAAGTCCCACACTGGCTAAAATACTAATGCACTTAATCTTTATAAACCTTCTGACAAGGCTGTCAGTATATCGAGTTGGGTAACGCCAGCTTGCGACCCAAGTGGGGGCAACAAAGTGATGGAATGGGGCCCTGCCTTGCTTGGCTGGGCTTTGTGGGTGCAATTTGGCTGACCTGCCTGCTCCAAGTTGAGAGTTGAATCATGGGATTTGAGTGAAGGCATAGGCCTCATGTGTCGTAGACCGGAGGGCCTCACGTGAGGCTCGCTTCACAGAGCAACGACCACCTGCGGCTCCCAACAGTGGAGGGACAACAGGCTGCCGCTTTATTAGTCCGCAATGTTTTGCGAGCCTAGCTTGCTTGGACCAACACCTTTTTGAAATCATGCATTTTGACATTTGAATTAGATTATCAGGTGCTGCAACCACATGCTACTCATCAAGTATTACTGTCATTTTAAATTGTCTCCCTATACATGGTGGAAGTTTAGCTAGAAAAGTGGCTTTCTGCAAATGCAATTAAAATGGTCAAGTGTTATTCCACTCGAGGTTTGAAGAAATAGCCAGAATATGGCCAAAAACTTCTTCCACTGTCACAACAGGTATAGAAAGCATATTGGTATGGATGTGGTATGTGGAAGAATTCATGGGCTTATTGTGATTTTCAAGACACAATATCCATATCGAATGACAGATCTCTAGTTCTTTTCCTACTCCTTTTTTCTTCCAACTTTTTCTCAGTTTTTTCAATCTGTCATTACCTGTTGAGAGTTTTTTTTTTTTAGATAAGCAAAATGTATTGAATTAGAGTACAAGGGGATTCTCAACCCATATACAAGGTAACACTCATGCTTTAGCCTATAAGTGTTAAATGGTATACCAAAAAATTGTACTATGCAATCGGAAAATGATGAGTGTGATTACACCTCATATTTGCTTATCATTTTGCATGCATTTTCATATAGTTTAGGCATATTTAATTTTATTTTTGGTTAATTTTACCTTGGAACGGGTAAGGCGGTTTTGTGGTGTTGTTTTTCAGAAATTAAGGATTAAATGCTCAGGATCAACCATGATGGAGCTTTCATGAAGATGGGTCTTAAAAAGTGAAGAAAATGAGCCAAACAGATCCCATCACGGCCTGGCCGTGATGACCATCACGACCATGATCGAGCAAAACTGAAAAGAAAGAAGGCAAAAGTCAGAACTGGTCACGGCCGTGACCTGTCAGCTGAACCAGACCCTCACAGGCAGAACTGATCACGGCCTAGCCATGATAGTGGTCACGGCCGTGACAGACCAAAAAGTGAAGAAACGCCCAAAGCAGAATCCGTCACGGCCTGGTCGTGATGGCCATCACGGTCGTAACGCGTATTACTTGGATCTGAAGCAACTGATTTGGATCTGAATTTGAGTTTGATTAGGATTCAAACTTCCCAAATCTATAAATAAGGCATCTAGGCAGAGATAAAGGAGACCTTGGCTGTTACTCTTAGGCTATAATTTAGGATCTCTCTTCTTCTTCCTCTTCTCTTCTCTTATTTTTTATTTTATGTTGTTGTTAATCAAGCTTGTCATCACCATGGCAATGCTTGAGTAGTAGTTTAATTTCTGGGGATTGGGGCTATGCCCAAGATCTGTTTTCATGTTATGAATTGATTTCGATTTCTTGTTAATTACGATTTTGCTTTAGGTATCGGATCTATCGAATCAGACTTAGGACTTAAATCACGAGAGTTAGAAGCGGTCCTTCGAGGATTAACGAATTGTCACGAAACGTAAAGGGTCCAATCTAAATTCGACTACCACGAGAGTATGGGTTGGTTTAATTGGGCACGGTTTTTTTTAACCCGAGAGGGAGCATTAACTATTTGAGGATAAATTCACCTTCAAAGTAATGTTGTTAATTAACAAGGGACAATCAATTTAGTAACATAAACAATCTTGTTGGTAACTCAATTCCTAGGAATCCATTTAGATCTGAAAAACCATAAACTGATTTACTTTCTGTTTTACTTGATTGCATTACTTATCTAATTTTCTAAGTTATCTCTTATTTCAAAAATCAAAAACCTTTTTTATATAATCCAGTTTTATCGATTTAATAATTAGTTGTGATTTGAGATCACGGTCTCTGTTGGATCGATATTTTTTATTACTTGGCAACAATCCGGTACACTTACCGAATCGCACGTGTTCGCACGACGTGCATCGCACGGCACACCTATCAAGTTTTGGCGCCGTTACCGGGGACTGTGCTTCCTCGAATCTCAATTTAATTTTAAAATTGATTTTTCTGGACCTTTTCTTTCTCTTTTTAACTGATTTTTGTTATTAAAAAAAAATTTCATCAATCTCTTTTTCTTTTTGTATCTATCTCTGTGTTCTTCTCTTTTATGCCAAGATCACTAAGTCTTGGAAACCTTAGTGAGGTCGACCCCGAAGTCGAAAGGACCCTTCACAGACGTAGGAGACTACAAAGAGAGAGAGAGAGGTCGATTCCCATTCCACTCATGGCGAATCTCCCGGATACGAAACCGTTGAAGAACTACGCAGCCCCAAATGCTAGGGGTTTACGAACTGGGATTGCTAGGTCAGAGATTGAGGCGGAGAACTACACTATACCGCCTATGCTGATTAACATGATTAGGCAACATCAATTCAGAGGATTGCCCTCGGAGGACCCGACTGATCACGTGGAGACATTCTTGGAGGTCACCGATGCAGTTAGAATTCAAGGCACCCCGGTTGATGCTATTCGTTTGAGGTTGTTGCCCTCCTCTCTTACTGGAAAGGCAAAAGCTTGGCTGAAGCAAGTGCCCGCTAATACCTTGTCAACTTGGGACCAACTGGAGCAGGCATTCTTGAAGAAATTCTTCCCTCCCTCCAAGACGGCTTATCTACGAGTCCTGATCACCGGCTTCTTCCAAAAGGACGGAGAATGTTTGTCAGAAGCTTGGGATTGCTACAAGGGATTGCTGGAGTCTTGCCCACATCATGGACTCGAGAGGTGGTTATTAGTGCACACCTTCTACAACGGATTGGATTACTCTTCGAAGGTGTCACTTGATTCTACAGCTGGGGGAGCCTTTATGAATAGGCCTCTGACTGAGGCATTCAACATCATTGAAAATGTGACCACCAACTACCACCAATGGGGTTCAGAAAGAGGTAATAACCCGAAAAAGATTTAGGGGGGTAAGTTTGAAATGAATAGCACTGATCTTATTATGTCTAAAATAGACTCACTGAATAAACGCTTTGATCATCTTGAAAGGGCTAATGTGTGTTCAATAGGTGCTACTTGTAACAGCCCGTTTTTAGTTACGTTATTTAACCGGTTAAAATATAATTACACATATGATTAATTATTTTATTTGGATGTTTGTTAATTTTGTAATGTGGTTTAGTTTGAGTAATTAAATTACTCTCTTCAAATTATTTTATTGGGTGCGTTAGCACTGACTTATTTCAGTGAATGCACACTTACTAGACAATAAGTTACATTATTGTCACTATTACTACCAGTACAGAAAGATATTTTAAATAATATGTTTAAGAGAAAAGTATTTTCATATTTTCATTCAATTTAATTTTAGAGTTGAAAATAAACTGGTTTGACCTTAATCGGAGTTTAAATGTTGGTGTATTTCTTTATCCTACTTTTTTAATCGGAGTTTAAATGTTGGACCGAGTATTTTCTTAGTTGATCAATCCAACTATTAATCTTTACTCTAATTTGAATTTCGAAAACGTATATCTATCAATCTTTATTTTTAGATTCCAGAAAGTAAAAACATGTTTATTTTAGGCTTAATATTTTATCACTCATTTGTGTAACTATCACTAAATAATTAACTTAAAACCCAACTTTATCACTTTTCTCTCTCTCTCTCTCGACGCCTCTCCCTCACTTTTTCTTTTCTTCTTTGCTTTTTCTTTTTCTCTTTCTTTATTTTCTTCTTTTTCTATTTCTTCTTTTTCTCCTTTTCTCTTTCTTTCTTTTTCTTCTTCTTTCTTTTCTCGTTTTTTCTTTCTCTGCTTCTTTCCCCTTTTCCTTTTTCTTCTTTCTTTTGTTTTGGTTTCTTTCTTCTACCTTTAGAGAACCCACCCACACAACCTCACCCCTACCTAACTTCGAAACCTCCTTTCCTCTTGCCGTCCAGCCACGCATCACCGTCAGGGAGGCCGCCGTTCGACCGTGACGGGCAAGGAGAAGTCAGCCACCGCCTGAGACGCGCCCCACCGCGGTAAGCGCTGCTTCCACCACCACCGACTGTGGTTTCCGGCACCGTCCGACGAAACTGAGTCCAGATTCGGACTACCCTCATCGTGCTCTTTCTTCTCCACCATGCGGTTTTCCATTTGGTCACTGTTGCTCCGCCACCGCCGCCGCTGTTTGGGCATTTTCCGGCCACCATCCGGCCACCTTTCATCAAATAAACACCATAACTTTTCTCCCCTCTTCCTCCTCTACAAAAGCCCTCAAGAAATTTCGAGATCGGAGAACATTGATTTCTGACCACCACGAGCCGCCGCGTCTGGCAAGTCCACCACCGTCTTAGGACCTTCAAGACAGCCACCACGTCATCTTTCTCTTCCTTGGGTAAGTGGTTTTATCACTTCCTTTGCTCAGATTCAAAGCCCCCAAATTGATTTTGAAACCCTAACCCTAGGTTTTGATTTTTAGTTCTCAGTTTATGAAATTAATTGGTGTTTTCTAAAATTGGGAACATGATTAAGTGTCTCCCTAAAACAATTTTGTCAACCTCTTGTTAAACTGATTTTTTTTCTCAATTTTCATCTTGAGCCAAAAAACCTTAAATCTGTTTTGATTTTAGATGAATGAGGTTTCTGAGAAATTAAATATATTATTGAATTATATTTATATTTTGATTGTTGAGAAATTAATTTAGTATTTTGTCTGGTTGTTTCAATATTTGGATCGTCTCTCTGGGATGTTTTTCATGTTCTTGCTTGCTTTGGAGAAGTATGAATTCCTTTTTGGGAACTCATTGGAGTTTATTGCAGGGCTGTGAAGTTCCAGAAAAACCTCCGAACGCATTAAAAGGTGGGGGAAAGAAACTATTTAACGTCGGAAACGGCGCGGTTACATTTAATTAGATAATGGTGTAGGGCGACCCAAACCCTACACAAAAGCGAGTAACGGACAATGTCTATACCACATTGGGAACTACTCAGTGGTACCGATGATGATATAGAAATTGTGCGTTTATCGTCATTACGCTACATACATAGATTATTTTATTACGCGATGATTGCCTATTTGACTGGTTGATTTGAGCTTGGTACTTGATGTATGGTATTATAACATGATTATGATTATGATGATATGATGAGTGTTATGATTGTTCTTAGAGGATTGAGTAAATCATAAGTTATGTTGGGACACGAGGATGTATTTGGGAATTGCATACAATATGTGATATCAGTGCCTAACCGAGATGATTATCTTGATATGTGGTCGAGATTAATAAGATGAGATTATTCTGAGATTATTTATGAGATTAAGATGACCGGTTAGGGCACTAGGGGGTGACCTGAAACATGGTATATGATATGAGGGACCTGAAACATGGTCGAGTGGACCTGAAACATGGTCGATTGGGGTCTATGCCTCGGAGGGAAAATTCCCGGGGATAGTCTAACGGCGGACCGTCCAGAGATGATTTCATTTTAGTCGCAGCTATAGTTCATGCATTGCATGAGCATCCAGGATTGTGGTCCAGAGGTGTGCACCGGGTTGTGCGTCTATAGTGCCATTGCTTTGCGTGGGCACCCTCCAGCCGCGGACGAGGGTGTGCGCCGGGGACTCTGGGACGTGTCGAGTATATTGTTGTGATATCCGGATATGGCCGATACCTGAAGAGATTATTCATACAGCATTTGCATTGCATCATGATGGAGGGTAGAGGAAAGATTATAGATGTGGATTGAGGATGATTATGTTACATATATTTATCTGGGGAGACGGATTTTTAGCGTGCCGTTATTTAATTAAATGTTGCTAAACCCTTTCCACATTTGATGTTATATGGTTTCTTATCCCCTGTATCTTTCTGCATGTTGTACTTTGTTTTATTATGAAATCGTACTAGAAGACCTGGTGGACAAACTTAATGATGAGGGATTGGACGAGATTTCCTATGAGCCAGATGCCGGAGCTCGAGTCTTGACCCATGGTGATTAGGATCAAGGTAGTATATTGCCAGTGCGTCTTGTAGGACGTTTTAGATGTTCTCAGTTGCTTAGTATTTTGTCTAAGTCTATGCCTGTGAGGGCTCCTACCGAGAGGATACCCTCAACAGTGTTTTGGTAATGAAATTGATAAACATGGGGTATTTATATATTATAATATTGCGAATATTTTATGTTATTAATGAAAACTGTGTATGTGCATGAAAAACCAATTTAAGATTACTGTATCTATTTATCTCCTAAGTCTTTATCACGACTGGAGTTTGTGTATTTATTTTCCGCTCCTGGCAGTTGATGTAAGTCCAGAGACCATTTATGGTTGTATTAAGTTTTGAAGTTATAAAACTGTCTATCAGGTGTTTTTCCGACGTCATACAAATCTCCGATTTTTAAAGGGGACATTTCGAAAATGATTTGTGAAAATCTCTAAAGCTAAACGCGCGCTTAAGGAACTAATTACTGAGGTTTTAAACTAAATGTCAAAAAGGGGCACAGCGGGGTGTCTCATTTGGTATCAGAGCAGTTTGATTCTGATCGGACTGCTAAAAGTTAGGGTGTTGTTACTGGCTGTGTCTAGTTGAATCCACATCGGATATTGACTATGCTTAGAAATTGGGTAGAAAGTTCGTAGCTTCGTCGTTTTAAGTTTCCTAAGTAGAGTAGGGAACCGAAATGATTAATATTCTTACTCATGATAAACACGATATTTTGGGATAAGTTACTTGGGTAAGTTGTTGTATAAAAGAGAGTATCGTGGTTGGTTGTGTCTTGAAAGTTAGAAAGTAAGATGTGAAATAAGTGTTAGATCATGAGTTTATTGGAAGAATTAATTCTTGTTCATAAGGTATAGTGAGCAATTAGTGGTAGAAAGAAATTGTTATTACGGGAATTTATTTTAAGTACTAGATATATTTGGTTAATGTGGGTAGTTGTTGAAGATGATAAAGAGACAACAAAATGTGTTTGGGTCTTAATTAGTATAGGATTGAATTAGTTGAAGCCTTGTAGCCTTTTATGGTTGAGATGATGGTTATAGTTGTGGATTTGATTGGAAATCTAGGCTTATAAGTTGGATACTTGGTCCCGAATCTAGTGTTTAACGATGAGAAATGAATTAGACTTACGTTTATGAAATTAATACTTGGATGTGAAGATGAACTTATTTTCTAATGATGTTTTCTAATGATGATAGATTTGTTTAAAGAAAATGAGGTTTAAGTATATGGTGTTTATAAGAGGTGTTGATTTGAGTGTGGCTTGTACATGATTAGTATTTAAGTCTTTATGTTGAGAATAAAATTAGTTTCTAATCACTTTGATGTTATTGGAGTTTATTAAGATAAAGTGTAAACCTTAGCTTGTGATGGGATTATTCTTTAAAGTGATATTTGATTTATGGAAATAGTATTAACTCGAACTTGGTTTGAGACACAAGATTATAAGGTAAATTTAGGGGGGATTTGAAATGATTTGGAAACATAATGAAGAAGTTTGAGTATATAGAAATGATATATATGGTTAAATCGAAGTTATTTGGAAATGTTGTGTGGACACATGACAATTAGTAGTAGTTCAAACTAAGAGAGGATGTTAAGTTAAGATTTGGATATAAAGAAGCACGATAGATATGGAAATAGTGTGCTAGTATTTAGGTACATTACTAGGATATGATATTTGAGGAAGAGTGTTACTAATGATGAAGGTGATTCTAAGGGAAGGATATGTAGGTAAGTGCTAGTACGTATCAAGTTCATATCTAAAGATTTAATTTGTGAGTGGGGACTTGTTATTATTAAAGTAGGACTAAGAGCGAAATGACGATACTTTAGATGAGTAATATTATGGTGATTTCGGATTTGAAAAGGGATGTTTTACCTAGGCATGATATTCTTGATAGAATGATGAGTTTGAGCTTCTAGTAAAATCTTAGTTGTTATAGAATATATTTTGTTTGGTTTAATTTGGCAGTTAATGTAGTTAATGGCTTAAAGTCATGTTTTATATTTCAAATAAGATGTAAGCCTTCATATTTCTTTTTGTAAAGTTTTGGTGTGCGATATTTGAATAGAGAATAGTAGTTATAAGGTTTGATGATCAATAGTTGAATTATAATGATAGTTTTGTTGCATATATTTTGAGATCTTGAAGTTAAGAGGTGGATTAAGGAGATATATTTTTTTATGTTAAATTTTGGTCACTAACTTAGTGTTTGGACAGAAAGGTAGATTCTTAAACTAAGGGACTTACTTATGTTGACTTTGTCATTGTTGATCATGCCTTGAGGATTGGAATAAAGACTTGATCAGGCAATACGTAGGATAAATTCAGATTTCCTTTGAGTGCGATGATTCTAAATTGGTTTTGTTAAGATTTACGGAGAATTAGAGATATTGAGAACTATGAGACATGCGGTGGTAGGAATTTTGTTGAGGTGTAGTTATGAATGGTAAGATTAAGAGTAATATCAACTAGTATGACAAATTACTATAGATCGAAGGATCAAATTTTGATCGAGGCAGATATATCATTAAAGGAATTTAGAGTAGTGATTGACGTTTATGGTCAATGTTGACTTAGTGAGTTCGAGGATTAACGGAAAAATATGTATGGTAGTTTTCCTTAAGCTGAATGGAAATAGTAAAGAGGAGTTCTTGAGTGAAACTAAGTTGTTAGAAAAGTTTAAGAATTATGATTTTGGATAATTCAAACTGAAGTGATTCCTTTTTAGTTGAAGTTGCATGGAGGAATGTAATCGTATTCTTTAAGATTGAAATGAATAACTATGATATAATTTGGAGTGGTGGAATATGTTCAAAGGAAACTAAGACAACAATTGTATACTTTGAGTTGAAGGTTGATGTATGATGGGGTAAAGTTAGTGTTGAACTTGATGTTCGTTGTGAGGATAAGGTGTTGAAGGAGTTTTGCTAGCAGACAAATTTTGAGGCAAGAAGTGATTAAGATTTGATTGTGTCTTCGAGTGTAATAGACTAAGGTGAAATATCGAAGGTAGTGGAGATAACATGGTAGTGAAAAGTTTCGAGGATAAATAGAATGATATAGGAATAAATTTTGTTACGAAGTTACCACTGTCACTGAAAGGAAAGACAGCGATGAGAAATACGATGGAGGGTCTTTAGATTAAGACACGTGTAGTTTTTACCCCGTTTTGAGTCATGAAATTCCGAGGACGGATTTTTTTTCTAAGAGGGGTAGTAATGTAACTGCCCGTTTTTAGTTACGTTATTTAACCGGTTAAAATATAATTACACATATGATTAATTATTTTATTTGGATGTTTGTTAATTTTGTTATGTGGTTTAGTTTGAGTAATTAAATTACTCTCTTCAAATTATTTTATTGGGTGCGTTAGCACTGACTTATTTCAGTGAATGCACACTTACTAGACAATAAGTTACATTATTGTCACTATTACTACCAGTACAGAAAAATATTTTAAATAATATGTTTAATAGAAAAGTATTTTCATATTTTCATTCAATTTAATTTTAGAGTTGAAAATAAACTAGTTTGACCTTAATCGGAGATTAAATGTTGGACCGAGTATTTTCTTAGTTGATCAGTCCAACTATTAATCTTTACTCTAATTTGAATTTCGAAAACGTATATCTATCAATCTTTATTTTTAGATTCCAGAAAGTAAAAACATGTTTATTTTATGCTTAATATTTTATCATTCATTTGTGTACCTATCACTAAATAATTAACTTAAAACCCAACTTTATCACTTTTTTCTCTCTCTCTCGACGCCTCTCCCTCACTTTTTCTTTTCTTCTCTACTTTTTCTTTTTCTCTTTCTTTCTTTTCTTCTTTTTCTCTTTCTTCTTTTTCTCCTTTTCTCTTTCTTTCTTTTTCTTCTTCTTTCTTTTCTCGTTCTTTCTTTCTCTGCATCTTTCCCCTTTTCCTTTTTCTTCTTTCTTTTGTTTTGGTTTCTTTCTTCTACCTTCAGAGAACCCACCCACACAACCTCACCCCTCCCTAACTTCGAAACCTCCTTTCCTCTTGCCGTCCAGCCGCGCATCACCGTCAGGGAGGCCGCCGTTCGACCGCGATGGGCAAGAAGAAGTCAGCCACCGTCTGAGACACGCCCCACCGCGGTAAGCGCTGCTTCCACCACCACCGACTGTGGTTTCCAGCGCCGTCCGACGAAACTGAGTCCAGATTCGGACTACCCTCATCGTGCTCTTTCTTCTCCACCATGCGGTTTTCCATTTGGTCACTGTTGCTCCGCCACCGCCGCCGCTGTTTGGGCGTTTTCCGGCCACCATCCGGCCACCTTTCATCAAATAAACACCATAACTTTGCTCCCCTCTTCCTCCTCTACAAAAGCCCTCAAGAAATTTCGAGATCGGAGAACATTGATTTCTGACCACCACAAGCCGCCGCGTCTGTGCCGTCAACCGCCATGCCGGACCTTCAAGACAGCCACCACGTCATCTTTCTCTTCCTTGGGTAAATGGTTTTCTCACTTCCTTTGCTTAGATTCAAAACCCCCAAATTGATTTTGAAACCCTAACCCTAGGTTTTGATTTTTAGTTCTCAGTTTATGAAATTAATTGGTGTTTTCTAAAATTGGGAACATGATTAAGTGTCTCCTTAAATCAATTTTGTCAACCTCTTGTTAAACTTATTTTTTTTCTCAATTTTCATCTTGAGCCTAAAAACCTTAAATCTGTTTTGATTTTAGATGAATGAGGTTTCTGAGAAATTAAATATATTATTGAATTATATTTATATTTTGATTGTTGAGAAATTAATTTAGTATTTTGTCTGGTTGTTTCAATATTTGGATCGTCTCTCTGGGATGTTTTTCATGTTCTTGCTTGCTTTGGAGAAGTATGAATTCCTTTTTGGGAACTCATTGGAGTTGATTGCAGGGCTGTGAAGTTCCAGAAAAACCTCCGAACGCATTAAAAGGTGGGGGAAAGAAACTATCTAATGTCGGAAACGGCGCGGTTACATTTAATTAGATAATGGTGTAGGGCGACCCAAACCCTACACGAAAGCGAGTAACGTACAATGTCTATACCACATTGGGAACTACTCAGTGGTACCGATGATGAAATAGAAATTGTGTGTTTATCGTCATTACGCTACATACATAGATTATGTTATTACGTGATGATTGCCTGTTTGACTGGTTGATTTGAGCTTGGTACTTGATGTATGATATTATAACATGATTATGATTATGATGATATGATGAGTGTTATGATTGTGCTTAGAGGATTGAGTAAATCATAAGTTATGTTGGGACACGAGGATGTATTTGGGAATTGCATACAATAAGTGATAGCAGTGCCTAACCGAGATGATTATCTTGATATGAGGTCGAGATTAATGAGATGAGATTATTCTGAGATTATTTATGAGATTAAGATGACCGGTTAGGGCACTAGGGGGTGACCTGAAACATGGTATGTGATATGAGGGACCTGAAACATGGTCGAGTGGACCTGAAACATGGTCGATTGGGGTCTATGCCTCGGAGGGAAAATTCCCGGGGATAGGCTAACGGTGGACCGTCCAGAGATGATTTCATTTTAGTCGCAGCTATAGTTCATGCATTGCATGAGCATCCTGGATTGTGGTCCAGAGGTGTGCACCGGGTTGTGCGTCTATAGTGCCATTGCTTTGCGTGGGCACCCTCCAGCCGCGGACGAGGGTGTGCGCCGGGGACTCTGGGACGTGTCGAGTATATTGTTGTGATATCCGGATATGGCCGATACCTGAAGAGATTATTCATACAGTATTTGCATTGCATCATGATGGAGGGTAGAGGAAAGATTATAGATGTGGATTGAGGATGATTATGTTACATATATTTATCTGGGGAGACGGATGTTTAGCGTGCCGTTATTTAATTAAATGTTGCTAAACCTTTTCCACATTTGATGTTATATGGTTTCTTATCCCCTGTATCTTTCTGCATGTTGTATTTTGTTTTATTATGAAATCGTACTAGAAGACCTGGTGGACAAACTTAATGATGAGGGATTGGACGGGATTTCCTATGAGCCGGATGCCGGAGCTCGAGTCTTGACCCATGGTGATTAGGATCAAGGTAGTATATGGCCAGTGCGTCTTGTAGGACGTTTTAGATGTTCTCAGTTGCTTAGTATTTTGTCTAAGTCTATGCCTGTGAGGGCTCCTACCGAGAGGATACCCTCAACAGTGTTTTGGTAATGAAATTGATAAACATGGGGTATTTATATATTATAATCTTGCGAATATTTTATGTTATTAATGAAAACTGTGTATGTGCACGAAAAACCAATTTAAGATTACTGTATCTATTTATCTCCTAAGTCTTTATCACGACTGGAGTTTGTGTATTTATTTTCCGCTCCTGGCAGTTGATGTAAGTCCAGAGACCATTTATGGTTGGATTAAGTTTTGAAGTTATAAAACTGTCTATCGGGTGTTATTCCGACGTCATACAAATCTCCGATTTTTAAAGGGGACATTTCGAAAATGATTTGTGAAAATCTCTAAAGCTAAACGTGCGCTTAAGGAACTAATTACTGAGGTTTTAAACTAAATGTCACAAAGGGGCACAGCGGGGTGTCTCACTACTAACATTGTTTGTGAGATTTGTGGAATGCAGGGACATGACATAATGGAGTGCCCATGTGGTATTGCTCATGGATCCGATGCTTCGGGGGAACAAGTGAACTCTTGTCACAACTTCTACGCTACAAACCCGAAGTTGCCAAACTATGTTCCCCCAAATTCTTACAACCAAGGAAGGAAGAACAGCCCTTACCTCTCCTACGGGAACTACAGCAACACGCTGAACCACGAGTTCCAAAAAGGCCAAGGTAATAGGAAACCCGCATCGGGGTATCCTCAGGTACAAAAGTCTAAACTTGAGTATCTTTTGGAAAGTTTTGTTGAAACTCAAACAAAACAAAATGAAGAGTTTAGACAACATGGTATGACAGTAAACGAGGCAATAAAAGAGCTAGCATCTAAAGTTGATAACTTAGCCATCCATAATAAGATGTTAGAAACTCAAATTTCCCAACAAGCTAGCACATATTCTAGACCTAAGGGTACGTTTCCGGGGCAACCCGAAGTAAATCCCAATGAACATTGTAATGCCATATACTTGAGGGATGATAAGCTTGGGGTAGCTGAAAATGATGTGGAATGTGAGGAGGACATGAGCGAAGATGAAGAGCCAAAACCAAAGTATGTCCCTCCACCACCGTACCAACCTCCAATACCTTTCCAACAAAGGTTGGTCAAGATAAAGCAAGTAGAAATAGAAACTAAGAGCTTAATTGAGGAGCACAATGTCAAGATAAAAACTAATATGCCTCCCAAACTAAAAGATCCAGGTAGTTCCTCTATTGCTTGCTCGATTGGAGAAGTGAAAATAGACCAAGCCTTATGTGACTTAGGGGCTAGTGCGAGCTTGATGCCGCTTACTATCTTGGAGAGGTTGGGAACCAAGGAGTTGAGTCCATTGAAATTCTCCTTACAATTTGTGGATGGCTCAACTAAAACTCCTCTAAGCATACTAGAGAATGTTCCCGTAAAAGAAGGGAAATTTTTCATCCCTACTGATTTCCTGGTATTGGATATGAACGGGAATTCTAAATTCCCTACCATTCTAGGAAGGCCATTCTCGGCCACCGCTGGAGCGATGATAGATGTAAAGAATGGCAAACTCTCTCTGAATGTGGAGGAAGGTAGGGTAGATTTTTATTTGACTAACTCATATAACAACCCCCCTTTTGAGAGTCATGTGTGCAGGATCGATATAACGTCTCCAGTGGTAAAGGAAGAGCTCAACATGGAAGCAACTCCGAAGATTTGCATGGTGTTGGATGAAATCTAGGCAAGTATACCTAGTCGTACAAGTAATACGGTGGTGAGACCGTTTATCGTTCCCACGAGGACCGTGACAAGTACTAGCACGTACCGACTCAATTACTATTTAAGCGGATATTTGGATCAAAGGGAGCTCAATAGTAAATACCAAGCCCAATCAGATTTAAAACCTAAAATAAACAAAATAAAAGCAAAAGTTCTTTGAGAATTTCTATCAAACACTTGGAATGCAGAGAAAAGGATTCTTCAAATATATAAAAGATGTTGGGATTAGGTTCACTAAACTTCACCCCCATGCAATGAAATGACTAATAAACAGTTTCTACTTCAAATATGACAATCAATCCACTAGATTACTCAAGCCCTGATTCCTCAGATGACA
Source organism: Sophora flavescens (assembly GCA_030762895.1). NCBI lineage: Eukaryota > Viridiplantae > Streptophyta > Magnoliopsida > Fabales > Fabaceae > Sophora > Sophora flavescens. The sequence continues at coordinate 127,707,076 of CM061069.1, forward strand.
AGAGCCTAAATCCACTAATAGACCCTAATTCCTTAGGTGGCCTAGATTAATGAATTTGCATGATGATTAGGGATTACACGATTGATAATAAACCTAAATCCATTCCTAGATACAAGGTTTACTAGGTGGTTGATTTCAGTTCTAGTTCTAATACGAATTTTCCAATTGCATACCAAAACAATAATCAAGTCATGGGGGATCACGCCACAACAAGCATTAAGCATGGAAATCAATCACTCATAAGGAAGCAAAAACTGTATTACAAGGTCAAGTCAAATACATGGAGAATTCATAAATAGCTACATCTAATCCCAACAATGGGAGTTTAGCTACTCATGATCATAGCCAAAATCAAACAAATAGAGATGAAGAGGAGAAGAAACTCCATGGAATCCTTGTGCAGCAGCCCCTGGTTCAGAGAGAGTGTCTTATGGTTTCCAAAAACTGTTTTCTTCTATTCTGCCAGTGCCTATTTATAGATTAGGATTCGCGTCACGGCCGTGATGGCAATCACGTGATGGCCGTGACGTGTTCTGCCTTGGCGCGCTTTCAAATTTTGGAGCATCACGTCCGTGATGGTAATAACGGCCAGGCCGTGATGGGCTCTGCCTATCTCAGCTGGTCTGTCACGGCCGTGATCAGTTCTACCTGGTGAGGGTATATCTCACGGTCGTGATCTGAATCACGGCTAGGCCGTGACAGCTTCTGACTTTTGCCTTCTTTCTTCTCAATTATTGCTCGATCATGACCATGATGGTCATCACGGATAGGCCGTGATGGGCTCTGCTTGGGTCATTTTCTTCACTTTTCAAGATCTGTCTTCATCCAAGCTCCATCATGGCTAATCCTGAGCATTTTATCCTTAATTTCTGCAAAACAACACCACAAAACCACCTTACCCGTTCCAATGGAAAAACTAACAAAAATAAAAGTAAAATTGCCTAAACTATATGAAAATGCATGCAAAAATGTACATGAAATATGATGTGAAATAACACTATTAAATCACCCCAAGCTTATTCATTTGCTTGTCCTCAAGCAATTACTAAGGCCGAACGATATAAATAATCATAACATGGATAGTGAACCAAGAACCCGAGTAAATAATCCAAGTAACAGGCATTTCAAATAATTCAGCAAGAGACAATCAGTTTCAAGTCGAATTAGAAGCTTAGGTTTCTTAGACTCATATTCTCACTGATTCGGGCACTCTTTCTCACCTGAAAATCACCCCAAACTTGTTCATTTGCTTGGCACTCTTTCTCACCTCACTCAAGTGTTTAGGGATATATGACAATTTGCTCCATTTTCCTCAAGGAATGAATTCTACCATAGGCTTGACTATCAACCAAATCTCTACTTTATTAATGAAAACAATTAAGAATCAAGAGGTCTTTTACTTTGGTTGTAACGGGGCCATGGGATTAATCGTTAGGTGGGGAAATCAAGAAAAGGAATTTTCAAAAGGCTACACAAAATATCAAGCATTGCAAATCATGACACCTTCTAAAATACCTTCTTGGGTTTTAATTCATTTTTCCACCTTTCTTTCTTTTTTTTTTCATTTTATTTCTCACATCCTTTTGTCATCCCCTTCTCTATATATATTTCTTTTTCTTTTTCTAATTTTTCTATTTTTTTTCTTTTCATTTGGAGAAGGGGAGATTTTCAATCCAAGAGAAATATTTTTCTAACTTTCTCATCCCATACTTTTTCAACTACCTTTTTACCCTTTTTGTAATACTTTAAAAGGTGCCATACCAAGCATATTCATCGAAGTAATTCAAGGTACCAAGAAAAGTATTTTATTTTTTTCAGGCTCAAAATTGGGCAACTAAGGGGTAGCATTTAGTCAATCAAAGCTCAGAAGGCCGGAAAAATACCTAGTGCCTCAATCATTTTCAAAAAAAATTTCAAAAATTTTTAAGCTTCAAAACGGTTTCAAGTCAAGTTCTAGAGAATACCATCCAAGAGGAATATAACACTCTATCACAAGGAATGGGGTAAATTTAGTGAGTACCCCTTTGGCTCAAAAATCTCACATTTTGTAGTTCAAGAATCAATGAGAAACACAAATCTACGAAACCACATGCTAATTATCAACTATCAAAGGATTATCTCAAGCATTTTTATTTATAGCCTTATCACAGGAATAAAAAAAATTGGGTTCAAAAATTCACTATCTTAATTTATTTGGAACTAAGTTCTCACAATCAGATGCAACATCTAAACAAGGGGAAATCGAATCATGTGATCATGAAAAGCTATGCCTATATGAATGCAACATGCAAAATGTAAAAATACCCCTACCCCAAGCTTAAAAACTTACATTGTCCCCAATGTAAATAATCAAGTCGAAGAGAGGAGAAAAATGGAACAATTTACCAAGGCGGCAGCGGGTGTTGGCTCACATGCCTAGGCAAAGGGATTGCATGAAAATTGTGTCACGACCGTGATGCTTATCACGGGCAGGCCGTGATCAATTCTGGTCCATAGGAAGAAGCTTGTCACGGCCGTGACCTCCATCACGGCTAGGCCGTTATGCTCTCTGATCTTCAGGGTCCTCTCATCACGCCCGTGATGGGTATCACGGATGGGCCGTGATCCTTTCTGGTCTTCATGGTTAGCTCATCACGGTCGTGACCAGTGTCACGGCCTGGGCGTGATGGATGCTGACTGTGCTTGTCCTTGCCCTTTTTGCATCTCCTACCTTCTTACCCTGAAAACACTTAACAAACCTATTAATCTATGATATTTTTCCTCTTGATCTTCTCAAATTATTCAAGAGTCAAATTCAAAAACGAAAGGAAAAGGGAAAGAGAACTTGGGTTGCCTCCCAATAAGCGCTTCTTTAACGTCACTAGCTTGATGGATCGGTGATCTCAAGGATCACGAAGGCGCACAGCTGTGGCCAATCTCTCGATGTCACCACCCAAGTAGGCCTTGAGTCTTTGGCCATTGACTTTGAAGGTCCTTTTTGAAGAAGGATCCTCCACTTCTATAGCTCCATGGGATGAGATTTCTTTGACGATGAACGGTCCCGACCACTTAGACTTCAACTTGCCCGGAAATAATCTCAGCCGGGAATTAAATAATAAAACTGGTTGTCCCGGCTGAAATGATTTCATCACGATCCTCTTGTCATGATAAGTCTTGACTCGCTGCTTGTAAATAGCTGCATTTTCATATGCATTGAGGCGCATCTCCTCCAATTCATGCAGCTGATGGACTCTTTTCTCACCCGTCAAATTGCTATCAAAATTCAAGAACTTCAATGCCCAAAAGGCTCGATGCTCTAACTCTACGGGTAGATGACAAGCCTTCCCATGGACTATCTGAAACGGAGATAACCCCAAAGAAGTTTTCAGTGCAGTCCGGGAAGCCCACAAGGCATCGTCAAGCTTCTTTGCCCAATCTATTCTTGAAGTGGCCACAGTCTTTTCCAGAATTCTCTTAATCTCCCGGTTGGAGACCTCTGCTTGCCCATTTGTTTGAGGATGATATGGGGATGCCACCTTATGTCTCACATCATATTTGGTCAACACATTTCTCAGTTGTGAGTTGCAAAGATGAGATCCCCCATCACTTATAAGGACCCTTGGGACACCAAACCGGGCAAAGATGTTCTTCTTGATGAATTTAATCACTGTTTGGGCATCATTCTTCGGTGTTGCAATGGCCTCCACACATTTAGAAACATAGTCCACCGCCACCAAGATATATTGATCGGAGAATGAAGGTGGAAGTGGACCCGTAAAATCTATGCCCCAACAATCAAATACTTCAACCTCCAATATGTTTTGCAGTGGCATCTCATCCCTTTTTGATATGTTCCCGGTCCTTTGGCACTTGTCACAACTCTTCACATGATTGTAAGCGTCCTTGAAGAGATTGGAGGACCTTTGCAGCTGTCCTATCTCCATTGTAATGTCCACCATATGGAGAGTTATGGAAATGCCACAAAATATTCTTCACTTCTTCTTGACTAACACACCTCCTCCACAAGCCATCCGGTCCAACCTTGAACAGAAATGGATCATCCCACATGAAATGGTTGGCATCCCGGAAGAATTTTTTCTTTTGTTGCCAAGTGAAGTGCTCTGGCACAATGTTGGCCGCCTTGAAATTTGCCATGTCGTCAAACCATGGTCTCTCATGCACCAGAAATAAGGCCTCATCCGGGAACTCATCCCGAATGTCCTTTTCTTCTACAGTAACCTCTTCATTCACCAATCGAGATAAGTGGTCAGCCGCCACATGTTCGCTGCCTATTTTGTCCTTGATGACTAAGTCAACTTCCTGCAACAATAGAATCCACCTTATGAGTCTTGGTTTAGAATCTAACTTAGTCAACAAATATTTAATTGCAGCATGATCAGTAAAAATAGTGACTTGTGACCCAATTAAGTAGGAACGAAATTTTTCCAATGCAAACACTATGGCTAGCAACTCTTTTTCAGTTGTTGCATAATTTATTTGGTTCTCATTGAGAACCTTGATAGCATAGTGAATGGCATGGAAAAACTTGTCCCTCCGCTGTCCCAAAACTGCCCCAACTGCGTAGTCACTGGCATCACACATTAATTCAAATGGTGACTCCCAGTTGGGTGTAACAAGGATGGGAGCGGTGATCAACTTTTCTTTCAAAATTTGAAAAGAGGCAAGGCAAGCAGTATCAAACACAAATGGTGTGTCCTTGTTCAAAAGGCTACACAACGGCTTGGCTATCTTTGAGAAGTCTTGGATGAACCGCTGGTAAAAGCCTGCATGCCCAAGAAAACTCCTCACACCCTTGACATTCACTGGTAGAGGTAGTTTCTCAATCACATCAATCTTGGATTTATCCACTTCGATCCCCTTAGCTGAAACTTTGTGGCCAAGCACAATGCCTTCCTGAACCATAAAATGACACTTCTCCCAATTTAAAACTAAATTGGTGTCCATGCACCTCTTTAACACAGCAGCAAGGTTAGACAAACAATTATCATAAGAGGAACCGAAAACAGAAAAATCATCCATGAAAACTTCAATGCATTTTTCTACCATATCAGAGAAAATGGAAAGCTTGCACCTTTGAAATGTCGCAGGCGCATTACAAAGACCGAAAGGCATCTTCCGATAGGCAAAAACTCCAAAAGGGCATGTGAAGGCAGTTTTCTCTTGGTCCTCCAGGTTAACCGCAATTTGGTTATAACCCGAATAACCATCCAAGAAACAATAATAAGATTGCCCGGCCAACATCTGGTCCATGAATGGAAGTGGGAAGTGATCCTTCCTAGTAGCTTGATTCAGCTTCCGGTAATCTATACACATTCGCCAACCGGTGATCGTTCTAGTTGGGATCAACTCACTCTTCTCGTTGGTCACGACGGTCATACCACCTTTCTTGGGAACCACTTGCACCGGACTCACCCAAGCACTATCGAAAATCGGATAAATCATTCCATATTCAAGGAGTTTCAGCACCTCCTTCCTTACCACTTCTTTCATTGTAGGATTGAGCCTCCTTTGCGGTTGGACCACCGGTTTAATTTAGCCTCCATCATGATCTTGTGCATACAAAATGTGGGGCTAATACCTTTCAAATCTGAGATGGACCATCCAATAGCTGTTTTATGCTCTCGAAGCACCCTTACAAGTTTCTCCTCTTCCAACTTGGGCAATACATTGCTTACTATGACAGGTTTTCATCATAAACACCAAGGAACACATATTTCAAGTGGGGAGGTAGAGGTTTAAGCTCTAACTCGAGCTTCTCTTGGACTTCATCCTTTTTGAGATCTTCTTTCTTAGTATTGACAGCATGTTGAATGGGTTGAGCTTCCAAATCGCACAAACACTCCTCTATTTCCTTCTCCTCTTCCTCATCAAGATTTTCAATGGAATTCACAATTACCTTCTCAAGAGTAGAGGAATGGTGCTGATGTGCAAAGACTTCTTTAGCCACTACATCCACAATGTCCATGCGGAACCAATTCTCTTCATCACTCGGGCGATGCATAGCTTCAAATACATTGAAAGTAACCTCTTCATCTTGCACTCTGAATCGAAGTTGGCCTTTTTTTACATCTATCAAAGCACGACCAGTTGCTAGAAAAGGTCTCCCTAATATAAGTGGAACTTCTGCATCCTCCTCCATGTCTAATATCACAAAATCCGTTGGGAAAATAAACTTGTCCACTTTAACCAAAACATCTTCCAGAATACCATAAGGACGCTTGATTGATCTATCAACTAATTGCAATGCCATCCTTGTTGGCTTCACCTCACCACCTCAAAGCTTGTTCAAGATTGAAAGTGGCATCAAATTGATACTCGCCCCCAAGTCACACAAAGCCTTCCCAATAGCAACGCTCCCAATAGTACAAGGGATTGTAAAGCTACCAGGATCTTTAAGCTTTGGAGGTAGCTTCCTTTGGAGTATTGCACTGCATTCTTCCGACAAGGCAACAGTCTCACCTTCTTTGAACTTTCTTTTCTTCGTGAGCAACTCCTTCATCAACTTTTCATAGGTTGGCATTTGCTCTAGTGCTTCAGCAAAGGGTATGTTGATTTGTAACCTCTTGAAGATGTCAAGAAATTTGGCAAACTGCTCTTCCTTCTCCTTCTTCTTGCTCAAGTGAGGATATGGCAACTTCACATAAGAGGGGATCTCTTGAGGCTTGTCTCCATCTTTCAAAATATGACTTTTACTCCTCCTCAGAATTGAATTTTCATCCACTAGCTTTTCTCTCTTGTCTTTTTCTTCTTCCTTTATTACAGCCTCTTTGCCTTTTTCCTCATTCAACTCTCTTTTTTCAGCACTCAACTCTGTTTTTTCAGCAACTCTCTCATTTTTCAACAAAGGGTCACCGCTCTCCTTTTCAAGACATTTACCACTCCTCAAAACAATAGCCTTACAATGCTCTTTAGGATTTATTTGAGTATTACCTGAAAAATTGCTGGTAGATTGCTCTGCTAGTTGCTTTGCAATCTGTCCAACTTGAACCTCCAAGTTCTTTATGGATGCATCGGTGTTTTTCTGGTTTGACATGGACATTTGCATGAACTGATTGAGAGTGTTCTCCAAGATAGAAGTCCGGTCTTGAGGCGGTTGTGTAGGAAGAGGCTGTTGTGTGGGATGAGGCTTACTTGCTTGTCCGGCATCTTGTTTCCAACCAAAATTTGTTTGATTCCTCCAGCCTTGGTTGTAATTGCTGGATAATTGGTTGTTACCTTGCCGCCCATAGTTCCCCATATAATTAGCTTCCTCATGGGAACTAGGTGGGGCCTCATAATTTCCATTATCATGATCTCCTCCACAAAAATCACATCTCATTACCTGTTGAGGTGGCATGGTTGTCCCTTGAATGGTCTGGAGTTGTTGTGGGAGTTGAGCTAGTTGCTTGGTGATGGACTCAAGATGTTGTGTCATGAGCTTATTCTGAGCCAAAAGTGCAGTTTGTGAATCTAACTCCAACACTCCCCTTCTTGATATGGGACCTCGATCATGATGCATCAAATAGTCATTAGATGCCATCGCTTCTATCAAAATCAATGTTTCCTCCGGTGTCTTTGTGTTCATGGAACCTCTAGCTGAGGCATAAAACATATACCTGGTTGACGGCCTCAATCCATTGCAAAATGTTTGCATTTGGGTAAGATCATCAAACCCATGATTTGGACATCTTCGGAGCAAGTCTTTGAACCTTTCCCATGTGTCATGAAGAGTCTCACCCTCTTGTTGAGCAAAGCTTATGATATCACCTCTTGTCTTCACAAATCTTGAGGTGGGAAAGAATCTTGCAAGAAATTTTGCCTCTAAGTCATCCCATGTAGTGATGCTCCCCCTTGGTTGAGATTGGAGCCAAGACTTGGCTTTATCTCTTAGAGAGAATGGGACCAACCTTAGGTGAATCGCGTCATCGGAAGCACCATTTATCTTCATCGCATCACATAACTCCAGGAAGTTGGAGATATGATTATTAGGATCCTCTTTCTCCAACCCGGCAAATTGATTGTGCAACCATATTCAAGAGAGATGGCTTGATTTCAAAATTGTTGCAGTTCACTGGAGGCCTCACTATGCTAGCGACATGACGGTTGACATTTGTATTGGCATAATCACCAAGTGTCCTCCGTGGAGCACCTTCACCATTGCCTACCATCTTAAATGGTTCTTGATGAACTTGAGAAGTGGAGGTCTCTTGTTCTTCTTCTTGTTGTTCTAACAGTTTCTGTTGTCTTGCTTGCCTCCGATTCTCCCTAGCAGTTCTTTCTATTTCAGGATCGTAGAGGAGTTGGTCAGCTGGGATAGTACCTCGCATACACAAAAATCTAGGCACCAAGAATGTTAGCACTTAAATGGCAGCAAACAAACAGCAAACAAACAAAAAAAAAATGACAGCAAACAGATAATAATAGAAATTTTTTTGCGTAAATTAGTAATCAAAATGGGTATGCTAATATTGAAACACAATCCCCGAAAACGGCGCAAAAAACTTGTTGGACGAAATCTAGGCAAGTATACCTAGTCGTACAAGTAATACGGTGGTGAGACCGTTTATCGCTCCCACGAGGACTGTGACAAGTACTAGCACGTACTGACTCAATTACTATCTAAGAGGATATTTGGATCAAATGGAGCTCAATAGTAATTATCAAGCCCAATCAGATTTAAAACCTAAAATAAACAAAATAAAAGCAAAAGTTCTTTGAGAATTTCTATCAAATACTTGGAAGGCGGAGAAAAGGATTCTTCAAATATATAAAAGATGTTGGGATTAGGTTCACTAAACTTCACCCCCATGCAATGAAATGACTAATAAACAGTTTCTACTTCAAATATGACAATCAATCCACTAGATTACTCAAGCCCTGATTCCTCATATGACAAGAGCCTAAATCCACTAATAGACCCTAATTCCTTAGGTGGCCTAGATTAATGAATTTGCATGATGATTAGGGATTACACGATTGCTAATAAACCTAAATACATTCCTAGATACAAGGTTTACTAGGTGGTTGATTTCAGTTCTAGTTCTAATACGAATTTTCCAATTGCATACCAAAACAATATTCAAGTCATGGGGGATCACGCCACAACAAGCATTAAGCATGGAAATTAATCACTCATAAGGAAGCAAAAACTGTATTACAAGGTCAAGTCAAATACATGGAGAATTCAGAAATAGCTACATCTAATCCCAACAATGGGAGTTTAGCTACTCATGATCATAGCCAAAATCAAAGAAATAGAGATGAAGAGGAGAAGAAACTCCATGGAATCCTTGTGCAGCAGCCCCTGGTTCAGAGAGAGTGTCTTATAGTTTCCAAAAACTGTTTTCTTCTGTTCTGCCCGTGCCTATTTATAGATTAGGATTCGCGTCACGGCCGTGATGGCCGTGACGTGTTCTGCCTTGGCGCGCTTTCAAATTTTGGAGCATCACGACCGTGATGGTAATCACGGCCAGGCCGTGATGGGCTCTGCCTGTCTCAGCTGGTCTGTCACGGCCGTGATCAGTTCTACCTGGTGAGGGTATATGTCACGGCAGTGATGTGAATCACGGCTAGGCCGTGACAGCTTCTGACTTTTGCCTTCTTTCTTCTCAATTGTTGCTCGATCACGGTCGTGATGGTCATCACAGCTAGGCCGTGATGGGCTCTGCTTGGGTCATTTTCTTCACTTTTCAAGCTCTATCTTCATCCAAGCTCCATCATGGCTAATCCTGAGCATTTTATCCTTAATTTCTGCAAACAACACCACAAAACCACCTTACCCGTTCCAAGGGAAAACCTAACAAAAATCAAAGTAAAATTGCCTAAACTATATGAAAATGCATGCAAAAATGTACATGAAATATGATGCGAAATCACACTATCACATGGCCAATGATGCACCCAGTAGTGATGAAATTGGAGTTGCTCATCATGTGGAAACAAAACTTCCGCCGGGAGGGAGTAAGGGCATGAAGCTCTGAGTGAAAAGAGCAAAGCGGAAGCGCAATTGGACATATGAGCAGAATCGGCTCTTTGAAGGACTCCCGTGGAAGAGAAGTGTTCCTGCACTTCTACGTCCAGTCGACCCCGGTTGATTGAAAGAAGTATGGTCAAGCTTGAGACCGTAAATAAGCGCTTCTTGGGAGGCAACCCAAGTTTTCTTTCCCTTTTCCATTTGTTTTTTATTTTTGTTTTTGAATAATTTTAGAAGATAAGAAAAGAAAGATCACTAATTGATGATTTTTGCCAAGTGTTTTCAGGTTTAGAAGGAAGGAAGAGCAAAAAGGGCAAGGACAAATAAAGTCATAAGTCATCACGCCCAGGCCGTGACGGTGGTCACGGCCATGATGAACTAACCAGAGAAGACCAGAAAGTATCACGGGCGTGATGAGAAGGACCCTGAAGATCAGAATGCATCACGGCCTAGCCGTGATAGAAGTCACGGCCGTGACAGGCCAGCTCCTATGGACCAGAATTGATCACGGCCTAGCCGTGATACACATCACGACCGTGATACATTTTCCAACAAGTTTTTGACTGGCATGTGAGCCAACACCCACTATCACCTCGGTGAGTTGTTCCATTTTTCTCCTCTCCCCGACTTGATTATTTACATTGGGGACAATGTAAATCTTTAAGCTTGGGGTAAGGGTATTTTTGAAATTTTTGAATTTTTTGCATTTTTCATGTTGCATTCATATAGGCATAGTTTTGCATGATCACATGATTAGATTTCCCCTTGCTTAGATTATGCATCCGATTGCGAGAACTTGGTGCCAAATAAATTGAGATAGTGAATTTTTGAACCCAATTTTTTTATTCTTGTGATAAGGCTAAAAATAAAAATGCTTGAGATGATCTTTTTATAGTTTATAATTAGCATGTGGTCCCTTAAATTTGAGTTTCTCATTGATTTTAAACTAGTAAATGTGAGATTTTTAAGCCTAAAAGGGGTACTCACTAAATCTACCCCATTCTTTGTGATAGTGTCTTATTCCTCTTGGATTGTATTCTCTAGAACTTGACTTGAAACCGTTTTGAAACTTAAAAATTTTTTAAAACATTTTTGAAAATGATTAAGGCATTAGGTATTTTTCTGGCCTTCTGAGCTTGAATTGATTAAATGCTACCCCTTAGTTACCCAATTTTGAGCCTAAAAGAATAAAATACTTTTCTTGGTACCTTGAAATATTTCGATGAATAATGCTTGATATGACACCTTTTAAAGTATTGCAAAAAGGGCAAAAAGGTAGTTTGAAAAATAAAATTGTGGGATGAGAAAATTAGAAAAATATTTCTCTTGAATTGAAAATCTCCCCTTCTCCAAATAAATAAAATAAAATAAACAACAAAAAAATGGAGAAGGGGGTGACAAAAAGAAAGTGAGAAATAAAATAAAAATAAAGAAAGAAAGGTGGAAAAGTGATTAAAAGGCCCACAAAGGTATTTTAGAAGGTTGTCATGCTTGGCAATGATTGAAATTTTGTTTAGCCTCTTGAAATTTCCTTTTCTTGATTTCCCCACCTAACAATTAATCCCATGGCCCCATTACAACCAAAATAAAAGACCTCTTGATTCTTATGTGTTTTCATTAATAAAGTAGAGATTTGGTTAATAGTCAAGCTTATGGTAGAGTACCTTCCTTGAGGAAATTGAGCGAATTGTCATATATCCTTAAACACTTGAGTGAGGTGAGAAGAGTGCCCGAATTAGTGAGAATATGAATTTAGGAAACCTAAGCTTCTAATTGGACTTGAAATGGACTGTCTCCTGGGTATTTATTGAATATGCCTATTGCTTGGATTAGTTACTTGGGTTCTTGGTTCACTATCCATGCTCCGATTATCTTGTCTGGCCATGGTAATTGCTTGAGGACAAGCAAAATCTTAAGCTTGGGGTGATTTGATGAGTGTGATTACACCTCATATTTGCTTATCATTTTGCATGCATTTTCATATAGTTTAGGCATATTTAATTTGATTTTTGGTTAATTTTACCTTGGAACGGGTAAGGCGGTTTTGTGGTGTTGTTTTGCAGAAATTAAGGATTAAATGCTCAGGATCAACCATGATGGAGCTTGCATGAAGATGGGGCTTAAAAAGTGAAGAAAATGAGCCAAACAAAGCACATCACGGCCCGGCCGTGATGACCATCACGGCCATGATCGAGCAAAACTGAAAAGAAAGAAGGCAAAATTCAGAACTGGTCATGGCCTAGCCGTGATGTCCATCACGGCCGTGACCTGTCAGCTGAACCAGACCCTCACAGGCAGAACTGATCACGGCCTAGCCGTGATGGTGGTCATGGCCATGACAGACCAAAAAGTGAAGAAACGCCCAAGGCAGAATCCGTCACGGCTTGGCCGTGATGGCCATCACGGTCGTAACGCGCATTACTTGGATCTGAAGCAACTGATTTGGATCTGAATTTGAGTTTGATTAGGATTCAAACTTCCCAAATCTATAAATAAGGCATCTAGGCAGAGATAAAGGAGACCTTGGCTGCTACTCTTAGGCTATAATTTAGGATCTCTCTTCTTCTTCCTCTTTTCTTCTCTTATTTTTTTATTTTATGTTGTTGTTAATCAAGCTTGTCATCACCATGGCAATGCTTGAGTAGTAGTTTAATTTCTGGGGATTAGGGCTATGCCCAAGATCTGTTTTCATTTTATGAATTGATTTCGATTTCTTGTTAATTATGATTTTGTTTTAGATCTGATTTCTAGTGTTTTAATTACTCGTGAATTCGGTGGCCACTTGTTTGCGTGTCGTAGATATTCTAAGGAGGAACCTAGCGGTGAACTTAGGTATCGGATCTATAGAGTCAGAATTATGACTTAAATCACGAGAGTTAGAGGTGGTCCTTCGAGGATTAACGAATTGTCACAAAATGTAAAGGGTCCAATCTAAATTCGACTACCACGAGAGTAGGGGTTGGTTTAATTGGGCACGGTTTTTGTAACCCGAGAGGGAGCATTAACTATTTGAGGATAAATTCGCCTTCAAAGTAATGTTGTTAATTAACAAGGGATAATCAATTTAGTAACATAAACAATCTTGTTGGTAACTCAATTCCTAGGAATCCATTTAGATCTGAAAAACCATAAAATGATTTACTTTCTATTTTACTTGATTGCATTACTTATCTGATTTTCTAAGTTATCTTTTATTTCAAAAATCAAAAACCTTTTTTATATAATCCAGTTATATCGATTTAATAATTAGTTGTGATTTGAGATCACGGTCTCTATGGGATCGATATCTTTTTATTACTTGGCGACAATCCAGTACACTTACCGGATCGCACGTGTTCGCACGACGTGCATCGCACGACGTGCATCGTACGACACACCTATCAGAAAACTATCCCAAAATCAAAATCCTGTAACAATGTAAAACAGAACCAGTCTGTACGTTTATCCTAAACTGCATGACCAATCCATTAGCAAGTTAGCAAATCTATTCCTTTGACTATAACACCAACATAACCAGCAGCAAGACAAAGAGATAAAACTGATACAGCTTGGGCAAGTATTTTGCTGCAACGAAAACAGTGTCCATAATAACAGCAATGTAGAAAAATCTGCTGGGCAAAATAGAGAAAAGCCATACTGCAAAGAAACAAAAAAGTAGAAGAAATCCAGGACATTTGTGAATCAGAGTATACACCCTAATGGACTTTGACACCAATCAGAAAAATTATACACCCGAACCTTGTTTTTGCTTGAAAACCAATGCCATGACCGATACTTGATTAAATAAGAGACTCCAATAATATACATCTTATCAGATTTGATTTATATTTTTAAGTTGTTGGTTTGTAACATCCATATGTAAAAAAAATGGATCCACCTTCAACTAAGTACCATAGTTTGAGTCACTGAATGATATGTCTTATATCACCCATTAGGTTATCATATTTCTTTTAACAGCCACTGTAAAAACTAAAAAACCATCTTCCCCTTCTTTGATGAATAATTGAACATTGATTCATTTAGCATTTATCATAACTCAGGTATTCAATGTTTATTCAACCTCAGAATTTATATTAATATTAATTTAATCGGTTAAATTTATGGTTGATTCATGATTAAACGATAATTAAATTGTATAATGTTTGAACCAAATGTAATCTGTCAACATTGCTTATAATTCAAGTCCATCGGCATGTTCTCTGGTCTTCCATGGGAGATAACGTTTTGGCCATGTAGACCTATATATACTACCTAATCATACCAATTTTAATTTCAGCCTCAAATCATCCACCTAATGCCATTAGTGATTAGACTTGTTTTTGTGGTTATATTACCTGTACTACGTGTCATACATTTTCCATTCCCCAAACAAAAGGCAAAAGCTGTCTGATAAGCAAAGAAAAGCAGCAGGAGAAGAATCACTTCACAGATTAATTAGCTTACATACAAGATTGAGATTCTAATGAATCTAGGGGTCATAATCGTGAGAAACTAATTAAATCAGTCTAAGTCCCACATAGGCTATAATATGTAACAACTCAATCTTTATAAATGCACTGGCAAGCGTGTCAGATGGCTGGGTTGGGTAACACCAACCTGTGACCCAAGTGGGGGCATTAAGGTGTTGCTTTATAAATGCACTGGCAAGCGTGTCAGATGGCTGGGTTGGGTAACACCAACCTGTGACCCAAGTGGGGGCATTTAAGGTGTTGGAACAAGGTCCGTTTGCTCTCGGGAGTTGAATGGGGTTGAGGCCATTAGAGGTTTATGACTTCCTTGAGACCAGAGGGCATAAACGTGAGGTTGGCTAGCATCCTGGCTTGTCTAGGCTTGGGCCAGGTACATGGAGCATCAAGTGTTCTTGCTCTTGCTGTGCTCTCAACAGAGCAGCAACGATGCATACTCTGGCTCGGGAAGGCCTTACATTGTCTTTTCCAGGGACCACAGCTACTACTTGGTAGGACCATTATCTTTTTCAATTTTTTTTTTTTTTTTGCATCATGTGGCCTTCCCATATGAGATTTGAAGAATTAGCCTCCTATCTATTCTCATTCTATGTTCAAACTCGTGGTCTTATAAATTAATCTAGAAAAATCGAAAATCAATAATGAAAAAAAATTGAAAATCAAATAAAATTGATGTTTATTGATTATTTTTTAATCTTATTTTATGAAAATCGATCAGATCGGATCGACTTTCAGATTCTTTTTTTAAAACCAAATCAAATCAAACTGAACCGCATATAACAAATTTAATACCTGTTTATTCTAGTTTTTCTATTATTGCTTTTTTATTTGTTATTTTTTTCTTAATAATACTTATTAGTTTGATAGGACATAATCTTTTTATTTTACTATTTTTAATGTTCAAAACAAAAACTTAATACTTATTATTATAACATTTTAATTTTTAATATGTTATATATTATATCTATTAATGTTATTTACACTTATTTTATAATTATTGGGTTGGTAAATATTGAATTACTCAATTGAATTCAAACAACTTTTCATCAGATTGGATTGGTTCAGATTTGATTTTTTTTATTTTTTATCCGATATTTTTTGACTCAAAACCGATCAAAATTGATTCGTGAACACCATTCAAACCCACCAATGTCACCCCTTATATAATAATAATAATAATAATAATAATAATAATAACAACAACAACAGCAACAACGGCACAATTTCTTCACAACTATCGCAACGAAGAAAGAAAAAAAAGAGGCCAGTTGTAAATATTGACCCTTTACATTTCTCCATACAAAACATTGTTTTTTATTTAGGTTTAATTACACTTTTCCTCCCTCAACTTTTTAAATTGTGCGATTTTGATCCCTAAAAAATTTTAATTGCATTTAAGTCTTTTATTCATTAAATTTTCTTTAAAGTAACCACAATTCAAGTGGTTTATTTTGTGGATTATGATATTGATTTTAATGTGAGAGGAGGGAGGAGGAAACTAATTATAACACGTGAAGGATCAAAGGCTTAAAGGAAGATTATAAATCCACCAACAAAAACAAGGAAGATTATAAGCATGAATAATTGTTTGGTTGTAATGGAATGTAAGAGACAATGAAAGCAGGAGTGGCAACATGATTGAGAACACATAGATGCCATACAGAGACACAACAAGACTAATAATAAACAAAACGTCATTGGTTTGGATTAAGTATGAAAACAGGATAATGGTTGGGTTTATGAGTTGGTGATGAGCGAGTGAGGAAGAAGAAACTAAATAAAAATGATCACCTTGTTTGATCCCTTTAGATGGCTTAAAACGTATACGATAAAAAAGGACAGTGTTGAAACACACCACATCAGGGTTTTAAATAAAGGTCTGCGACCGTAATTGGAGTCACAATTTATTGGTTTTGTAGGCCATCGAAACAAAAACGTGATTGCAATTGCGGCCGTATCGGCCACATTTTCCCAGAATTGTCCGCGATTGTGATAAACGCAACGCAACCGCAACACGACCTCGACCACACTTTACAACCTTGCACCACATAATGACGTCCATCCAAGTGTTACAAAAGTCTATTTTCTAAAGCACCACCTAAAAAAATGCCACTCAATCAATCACAAGTTTTTGCCTCATGAAGTTTCAATGTAATGTACCTTTTCTTACCAAGATTCTATTTCCTCACAAAGTGGAATGACTCGAAAGCTATTAATTTGTTGCCAACTATTAATCTTTCTTAAATAAAAAGCACCGTGATTTTTTCCCACAATAGGTTTAGCTCCATGATTTAGAATATCCAATATTGTTGTGAGTACATATTGTCCTAAACATTTTGGGTTAAGGACAGTAAACTTCCCATCTGGGACAAGGGCTACAGTTGGATGCATTTGTTTCAAAGATTTGATCACTTCTTCTCTTGTAAACTGTTGGATAAGAAAATATTGCATATCCTGAGTAATTTTTCTTGGAATAACTTGTGCAAAATCTTCAACATTATAGACAAAATCTGATTAAAACATATGCTAAAAAAATTATTAATTGCCTATGCAATATACTCTTCTTCCATATACTTTATCCAAACATCGCCTGAAATATAATTCATCCTAGTAAATTCTTTGATGGACAAATATGGCATTTTGATCACCGTGATGAAGCCATATAGCTCGAGCCCGCATTACATCTTCATACGCCAATAGTTAACCGAGATCATGTTCAATTACCTCGATTTCGTCCAACACATCTTCTATTTAAGATCCAGATATAAGATCATTTAGAATCTTTTGTTTCTTTGCTTTAGTTTTTGGCAGGTAGACAAAAATCTGCCCATCCATAAGTCCAATTCTGACCGACATAATTTAACTTTTTCTGTTATAGACCCCAATGAACTCTCCCAACATTACATGGCTATATTTTACACCCATCTTACTTGGTCTAAAACTCATCAAATATGGAAATTCGGTCTCACCTTTTTCACATTGCTTCACGTTGCAAACAAACTTTGATGGGACTATGATCGACTTTAAACATTGGTAGAATATTTTAAACATTTACTTTTGGGAAAAGATCAATCAATAAGGCAGACACTAAAGCTCGATCTAATCATTCTTTGGTGTTTCTCTCCACACCCTATGATACGCCATCCCTAATTAATCACCTGGAAAGCATCGAACCTTAAAGGACTTGCATTTAAAGTCCCACATTGTGTACATCATGAAACAACTTATTGTTTATAAGCCTCGGACACACTTCAAAGAATGCCGAGCTAAGTAGCGCTAGCTTGTGACCCAAGTGGGGGAATTAAGATGATGGAACAAGCACTAGCGTAGTTGCGTTGGGCTGGTAGTTGTACTCTTTACTAGCCTCTTCCTCCAAAAGTTGATTGGAAGATTGGTTAAGTGGGGCATTGAAAGGTTGGCATCATTATTAGGCCTCTTAAGAGGCTTGACTTTGAGGCTAGCTGCACGAAGTAGGGATAACTCTCTCTGGCTGACTTAAAATTTTCTTAAAACTACGTGTTTCTCATTAAGTATCATTTTTTATTAATGCATAAACATGACTTTGCCCACGTAGAAGAATGGACTTTGAAATACCTAATAAGCTTTTAAGTAGACCCATCCAATCTTGTTGAACATAGCTTTGTCAACTTCTCTTTATTACCTAAGCTAGTAGGGTCATCGCCCAATAAGTTCGGTCCACCCAATTGTTCTGGTATCGACCTTGGCCCAATAAAGTTTATGAGCCTAATCGACGCTTAAGATCTCTATTGGTTGGAGTATATGTGCAGATACTTCACCACGGAGCAACTAGTGCCATCCAGAGAGAGAGTTATGGGTTAAGAACTTAAGATATTTCCCCTTCACATACTAAAAGTCAATATCCACATATTCTTTCAAATACAAACTCAATATGTTATATCTATTAATGTTATTTAAACTTATTTTATAGTTATTAGGTTGGTAAAAATCGAATTATTCAATTGAATTCAAGCCACTTTTCATTAGATTGGATTGGTTCAGATTTGCAGTAAGAATTAATCCGATCTAAACCAAACCTCAACTTGTTTTTATTTTTATCGGATGATTTTTTGACTCAAAACCGATCCAAACTAATTCACGGACACCATTCAAACCCACCAATACCCCTTATATTATAATAATAATAATAATAATAATAATAATAATAATAATAATAATAATAATAATAATAATAATAATAATAATAATAATAATAATAATAATAATAATATAATAATAATAATAATAATCTTTGCACAAATTCTTCACAACTCTCGCAGTGAAGAAAAAAAGAGAAGGCCAGTTGTAAAAATTGACCCTTTACCTTTCTCCCTACAAAAAAATGTTTTCTTAGGCTTAATTGCACTTTTCGTCCCTAAAAAATTTTAATTGCATTTTTCGTCCCTCGACCTTTTCAATTGTGCGATTTTATTCCTAAAAGTTTTTTATTGCACATTAAGTCCTCTAATTTGTAAAATTGTGCAAAATCAGTCATTACTACACATTGACTGGACATCGACGGAAGGACTGATTTTTCACAATTCGACAAATTAGAGCACAAAATGTACAGTTAAATTTTAGAGGGACCAGAATCAGACAACTGAAAAAGTTGAGGGATGAAATGTGTAATTAAAATATTTGAGGGACCAAAATCGCATAATTTAAAAAGTTAAGAAACAAAAAGTGCAATTAAGCCTTTTATTTATTAAATTTATTTACTTTTTTTAAAGTAACCATAATTCAATTGGTTTATTTTGTGGATACTGATATTGATTTTAATGTGAGACCGTAGTTGGGGCCGCAACATGTTGGTTTTGTAGGCCATTGAAACCATGTGATTGCAATTGCGGCCGTATTGATAGGACTCCAACAAGTGTACCGGATTGAAACAAGTAATAAAGAAACACAGTAAGTATTACCGAGGTTGAACTCAGGGATTGAAAGACCAATTAATCCAAAATTCAAGGGAATTCAAACAATTTGACCAAGTCAATTATCAAGGTTGTTGGGATAAAAATATTTATCAAGCAATTTAAAAATTATCAATTAATTAAAGCAAACACAAACAAGATTCAATTAAGGATTGGAATTCTAAGGTCACGAATCCACCTACCCAATCATGCATACTACCCAAGTGATTACCTTCTTATCCCTAAGTTCAATTTCTTTGCCAATCAGGAACCCTTAATTATCCTAATGTCTCTCTCGAGCACAAAAAGACATACCTAAGCATACGAATTACCTATCTCTCGATCCGACAACCCACAAGTTAGATTCATTAAGCCCTTGGTTCCCTATAACGATTGCACCAACCTCCTACTCTATCTCTAGCAATACTCAATTGGTGTTCCTAACCCAAGTCCTAAAGGGTGAATCTCCTCTTAGACTCATCTCGCTTGACTAGTTAAACACAGGCTCTTGTGATTAACTCAATAATAAAAAAAAAGAATTAGGAAACAAGAAATTAAAAGAAGGGAATAAGAAATCACCACTTGAATTAACTATGCCGTCATGAGCTATTAATTTGTTGCCAACTATTAATATTTCTTAAATAAAAGCACCGTGATTTGTTCCCACAATAGGTTTAGCTCCATGATTTAGAATATCCAATATTGTTGTGAGTACATCTTGTCCTAAACATTTTGGGTTAAGGACAGCAAACTTCCCATCTGGGACAAGGGCTACAGTTGGATGCATTTGTTTCAAAGATTTGATCACTTCTTCTCTTGTAAACTGTTGGATAAGAAAATATTGCATATCCTGAGTAATTTTTCTTAGAATAACTTGTGCAAAATCTTCAACATTATAGACAAAATCTGATTAAAACATATGCTAAAAAAAATTATTAATTGCCTATGCAATATACTCTTCTTCCTTATACTTTATCCAAACATCGCCTGAAATATAATTCATCCTAGTAAATTCTTTGATGGACAAATGTGGCATTTTGATCACCGTGATGAAGCCATATAGTTCGAGCCCGCATTCCTTCTTCATACGCCAATAGTTAACCGAGATCATGTTCAATTACCTCGATTTCGTCCAACACATATTCTATTTAAGATCCAGATATAAGATCATTTAGAATCTTTTGTTTCTTTGCTGTAGTTTTTTATAGGTACCCAAAAATCTGCCCATTCCATAAGTCCAATTTCGATCGACACAATTTAATTTTTTCTGTTATAGATCCCAATGAACTCGCCCAACATTGCATGGCTATATTTTTACACCTATCTTACTCAGTCTAAAACTCATCAAATATGAAAATAAGTTCACACCTTTTTCAAATTGCTTCACGTTGTAAACAAACTTTGATGGCACTATGGTCGACTTTAAATATTGGTAGATTTTAAACATTTACTACTGAGAAAAGATCAAGCAATGACGGAGACACTAAAGCTCGATCTAATCATTCTTTGGTGTTTCTCTCCACACCCTGTGATACACCATCCCTAATTAATCACCTAGAAAGCTTTGAGCCTTAAAGGACTTGCGTATAAAGTCCCACATTGTGTACATCATGAAATAACTTATTGTTTATAAGACTTGGACAAACTTCAAAAAATGCCGAGCTAGGTAGCGCTAGCTTGTAAACCAAGTGGGGGCATTAAGATTATGGAATAAGCACTAGCTTTGCTGGGTTGGGCTAGTAGTTGCACTCTTTACTAGCCTCTTTCTCCAAAAGTTGATTGGGTTGAACCGCAAGGCTTGAATTCATTATGTGGGGCATTGAAAGGTTGGCATCACTATCTAGCCTCTTAAGAGGTTTAACATTGAGACTAGCGGAATAGGGATAACTATCTCTGGCTAGCTTAACAGAGCAGTGGTGCCCGTAAAGCCCAATTGAGAAGAAAGTAGGGTAAATAAATAAATGGAAGCTTAAGTAAACCCTTCTAATCTTATTGACTATAGCTTGGTCAACTTCTCTTTATTACCTAAGCTAGTAGGGTGTAGATCGTTCATGGCCCAATAAGTTCGGTCCACCCAATTGGTCTGGTTTCGACCTTGGCCCAATAAAGTTTATGAGCCTAATCGATGCTTGAGATCCCTATTGGTTGGAGTTTATGTGCAAATACTTCACCATGGAGCAACTAGTGCCATCCGGAGAAAATGAGTCAAGAACTTAAGATAATTCCACTTCACAAACTAAAAGTCATTATCCACATATTCTTTCAGGGCCGCGTCTTCAATGCACCCCGCAAAATAGGGTGTAATTTGTTCCCCCTGGTGTGATTGTAACACCCCCTTGGGCATTACTTAGTAAACACGTGCGGAAATAAATTAAAATTAATTCGCTGGTTGCTTTTGGAAAATAATATTTTCTTAAGTTGTTATCATCTCTCAAAATGGTGATAAATATATTTTTTTGTTTTTCTTTTCGACAACCACAACAACAACATAAGCATAACCGTATATGGATATATATATATATATATATATATATATATATATATATATATGTAACATCATACAACTATACTGCATCCTACTATTTTCACACCTGACCTTTATAAGTATAGGTCCTTATTGAAAAACAACAACATACGAAAAATAAAACCTAAGTTGGTCACACCTATAGGACAGACATAATAGTAGCAAATAAACATCGGCATGCCCCGAACTAAGGAACCTTCTTCTTGTATACATCATATCCCTTGAGCGGTTCATCTGAACTCCCCAATATAGAGCACAACAGAGAAAATCCAAACAGAATAATGCAAGAGTGAGAAACCAATATATGGATTTAACACCATAACTACATGCGCGACACAAAAGAAAACATATATACATATACATTTCTATAAATAAACAAGTAGTCTATCACTGGGTTTCATACCCAATCACCGTCTTTTGTAAATAAATGCATGAACACTTCAACTTTCAACGTCTAACTTTTCACTTAATCTCCGGAGATCCCAACACCGTGTAAATGAACTGATCAAGCTCGATTGCTAGGTATTTTAGGCACAACGTGGCATGGAATACCTTATTTATCAAGGTACCATACATAACAACGCCGCACGAATACCTTATTTATTAAAGTAACCATACATAACAACGTAGCACGAATACCTTATCATTAAGGCATCATACATAAGAACATGGGCACGTCTGGCAATGAATGCATATAAAACATTATGTTCTCGTCATTTTTCTTTGTGTTCATTCTTCTTTTGTCGAAGCTCAAGATGGCTTACGACTATTCATAATTTTCAACGTGTTAGATTTTTCAACGTTAACACGGGACACGAAGTCTGAGTGCGCAATCACAAAACCTTTAGACCTTGCAATCAGTCTTAGGTTTGTGGTGATAGAAAACAATATTCACCATTAACAACGTTAATTACAACATGAATAGAACACAAAGTCCATAACAACGTAACACGGATCAAAGATCTTTGTGCTTTTATTTCAGAATGCCAGTATCACGACGTCTCAGATACTAGGTTTAAATTTCAACGTTCACATCGTTTTCATTTTGTGAAACACAAAATCAAAACAAAACTTCCGAAACTTATCCAAGTTGTCGGAAATACCGTCGTTGAGTAAAACTTGATTCTGAAAAATCATTTCAAAATTGGAATTTCCTTTGTAAAATCATCAATTGCTTGAAATCTTTTCTTTATGTTTCAAAAAGGGAGTCACTTAAGGCTCAGTCTTGGTTTAAGACACATACTGCCATTTTAGAATTTCTTACCGTCGATACTTTTCCAAATTACCGTCGTATAGCATTTTTAAAGTCAATTAAGCCAATTCTTAAACTTTTCCACTTAAATATTTTTCTAAAATCATAATTAAGTTATTTTCGAAGATTAATTTCATAAAATAACTTTTTATAATATTACGGAATTTCTTACATAAAATTTAGCAATACAAAAATAATTTCAGGGTTACGTCCTCACTATGACTCATAGTTCACTCTTACACTGATAAATCATTAAAATAATAATATTTTCCAACATTTCTTGTTTTTTCCAAATAATATTTTCCATCAATATTATATTCCAATATTTCACCGTTAAACATTGAATATAATTTATAAAGCTTCTTAAAGCTTTTATTTGGTTAATTGATTGGGCGCAATATTCCCAGATAGATCATGCATCACAACATTATAATATATAACTGCAAATAAACAATTAAGTGCAGATAAACCATCACAGATAAAAATAACCCAAATTAAACCAACTTAAGCAAACACCACAGATAAATAATAGAAACAACAACTAATAGCATGTAGGCATTGGAAAAATCCCTCAAGTTATCCCCTATTACCTCTCGAAGAACTTAACTTCCGATTAAAAACTTTGCCTCGAATCCGGAAATCGTTGACACACGTACATGGTACAATTCTTTATCCTTCAACAAACCACAATCAACCAATCAAAATCAAACAAATACAATCACCTATACACTAAGGATAGGTCACGACCATGATGAGTTTTTGTGTCTAAAAACTTCTGAAATTCTTAAGTCCTTGGATTAATGATCCTTATTACCTAAGACATAGGATTAGTGATTAACAACAAAGATTGAAACAAAAATATTCTAATCCCTCAAAAACATATTTTCGGCCATAACACACAAAATAGGCTAGAGGTTTGATTTTGATACAACACTTTGGATCAACCATATACATGATATGGAAAGATGAAAT
>CM061069.1:128331669-128486920 GCA_030762895.1 Sophora flavescens
CAAGCAAATGAACAAGCTTGGGGTGAACTTCAGGTGAGAAAGAGTGCCCTAATAAGTGAGAATATGAGTCTAAGAAACCTAAGCCTCTAATTGGACTTGAAACTGATTGTCTCTTGCTGAATTATTTGAAATGCCCGTTACTTGGATCATTTACTCGGGTTCTTGGTTCACTATCCATACTTTGATTATGTTGATCTTCTGGCCTTAGTGATTGCTTGAGGACAAGCAATTGAATAAGCTTGGGGTGATTTGATAGTGTGATTTTATAGCATGTTTCCTGTACACTTTTGCATGCATTTTTCATATAGATTAGGCATTCTTTATTTGATTTTAGTTAGTTTTTCCCTTGGAACGGGTGAAGCGGTTTCTTGGTGTTGTTTTGCAGGAATTAATGTAAAAATGATCAAAATCAGCCATGATGGAGCCTGGATGAAACAGAGCTTGAAAAGTGAAGAATATGAGCCAAACAGAGCCCATCACGGCCTGGCCGTGATGACCATCACGGCCATGATCAAGCAGAGCAGAAGGCAAAAGTCAGAGGCTGTCACGGCCTAGCCGTGATAGGCATCACGGCCGTGACAGACTAGAATTTGAAGTCTCACCTCGCGAATCTTCAGCTCGCCTCGCGAGAATCCAATTTTGAAAGCGCGCCCACTCCAGAACACGTCACGGCCGTGACGCGTGGCCTCTCTATATATATGAGCGCAGCAGACAGAACAAACAATGCTGGGAGGAGCTGGGAACCCTAGTGGAGACCAGAAACCATCAGAAAAATATGGACTTTTGACCTAGGAGCACTTTTACCCTAGGAAGACCTTGGAGGCTGCGATTGAGGAGGACTGAAACCTTAGAATCAAAGGAGGCCGACGGCTGGGGAAAAGCTTCCAACGGAGTTTCTTCTTTTCCTTCTTCTTTCCTTTGTCCCTACTGTTTTAGTTTTGGTTTTCTCTATGAGTAGCTAAATCCCGGTTGTTGGGATTAGATGTAACCAAACTATTATTATGTATGTGTCTTGACTGATTATTCTGTGTTCATGTCTTCATATTAGTGATTGATTTTCCATGCTTAATGCTTGTTGTGGCTAGCACCCCCATGACTCGATTAGTGTTTTGGTTTGCAATGGACACGTTCTTATCAATTCCGGAACTGAAATTAATCACCTAGTAACCCTTACATCTAGAAATGGATTTTGGTTTACCAGTAATCGCGTAATCCCTATCCCTAATGCAAATTCATTAATCTAGGCCACCTAAGGAATTAGGGTCTATTAGTGGATTTAGGCTCCTGCCATCCGAGACATCGGGGCTTGAGTAATCTAGTGGATTGATTTTAATACTTGAAGCATGAATGGGAGGTATCTAGTCTTGGTAGTACATGAGGCAGATGTTTGGTGAAATCTGATCCCAACACCTATTTCTGCACTCCAAGTGTTTGTAAAAAGTCCCCAAAAAGACAAAAAGATTTTATTTGTTTTCTTTTATTTATTTTTCTGTTTTGATTTCTCTTGATTTTTAGTTTAGTCTAGATAGTTACTGAGTTTGTGAATTGGTAATTGACATCCAATCCCCGTGGATACGATAACCGGTCTCACCACCGTATTACTTGCACGACTGGGTATACTTGCCCAGATTCGTCCAACAAGTGTCCTGCACTCTTCTGTGGAGTGTCCATAGTTTTGATGCCACATGCATTCTTTGCTTCTGTCAGCATTGTCCGGTGTTTTGGATGGTCCAGGTAAAGTAAGCAACTTGGCGCTGCACACCTCCTGAAGGATGGCTGCCCGAGATCGGTTCAATGGAGTATAAGATTGGTACCTGGGATGCCTCTGTGGGAATTCTCTTTCATTGGTTTTTTGGGTCCTTTGTGAGTCAGACCCCCTGTTTTTGTCTTTGTTCGAGGCTGAGCTCTTGTCCTCGAAACCTCTTTCTCTCCTTTTAAATTCCAGCTTTTCTTTCGAGTTCATGAAACCTGTAGCCTTTTCCTGCAGCTCTTCAAAATCTCTTGGTGGCTTCCGAGATAGGTACTCGAAGAATGGCCCTGGCTTAAGACCGGCCATGACGGTGTGGAGGCAGAGTTCCGAGCTCATGTTGGGAATCAGAATCTGCTTAGCATTGAAGCGAGCCATGTAATCTCTGAGTGATTCATTCCTTTCCTATTTAAAATTTACCAGTGAGACCGAGGGCCTTTTATGCCTTCGGCTTGCAGCAAATTGTGCAGTGAACTTGGTTATAAGCACATCAAAGGAATCAATCGACGGAGGTGGTAGATTTGTTAGCCAGGTCAGAGCTGGGCCTTGTAAAGTAGTTGGAAAAACTTTGCACATGACGGCCTCCGAATCAGTCACCAAGTAAATAGAGGAAATAAAGGACTCCACATGCTCGGCTGGGTCAGTGGTGCCATTGAATTTGTCGATGTTAAGGGGCTTAAAATGGGTTGGCACGATTACCTCATTAATGTCATCAGTGAAGGGCAACCTCGGACGCCGGTCCGATGTCCTTCCTCTCTGGCTGGTCCCTTCTGCGTGAGACTTGACTTCTGAAGCCCCCGGAGGAGGTTTAGTCTTTGGTGATCGGTTAGTTCCCCGAGCAGAGTGCGCCGAAGGCTCCTTCTGTCCAGCCTCGGGTGAGGATTGCTCTTCGTCGGAAGGTGTCAGGGGCCTCTCTCTTAGGAGCTTCTGATTCTGCGCGCGTATCTCCTCGTTTTCTTTCCGCAGCTGCTTAAGCTGTTCAATAACTTCTCCCAACCGAGGGTTTTCTTCATGGGGGGGGGGGGATGATTGCCGTGGTTCTGGGCGTTCGAAGCCTCATGGTCCTCATGATTCATGCTGCTCGCCCCTCCTCGCAGACCATTCCGTGTGGTCACCATCGAGCTTTTCTTGTGGAACCGGGGAAAGTTTCACCTCAGCCCCACGGTGGGCGCCAAATGTTCCTGCCGAGATCCGACTTGCCGGAATCTCCCCGTAGAACGTTAAACCAAGAGTGAATAATTGGGGGTGTTTAGATTGTGGCTTGATAGAATGTAATATTCCGGTCCTATGTATCCCGATGGGAATCAAAGCCAGACGTAGTTCTCGGTTCAACCCTTGGCCGTGGTGATCTCAATCGCTTAATTTTGTATCGGATGAATACTAGGGAGCAAGGACTCTCTGATAGTCTCTTGGTCGATGCTAGTTTCTCTAATACGCTTAAGAGAGAGTCACCGGAGTTCAGTGAAAAGTGAGTCTCTATCATGGGTACTCCTCCTTTTATAATAGGATTCCCCTCTCTCTTAGAGACCTGATTTATCTCTTAAATAACTTTTAGAGATATGATTTATCTCTTAAATCTCTTTTGAGATGTGATTCCTTAATTTAAGGAATATTATCTCTTTTAACCAGATAAGGTTATTTCAGATAATATCGGGATTTAATATCAATATCCTATCCCTTAATTAAGTGATATTTAACTTATTATCTTTAACTTCCGGACTGGGCCGGGTATTTGAGCTCGGTGGCCGGGTTTCGCTCTTCGGCCAGTACAATATATATAAATTATGATAAATTAAAGGTGTAAATAAGTTTTTTGTCCATGCAAAGTTCACCAATTTCGGTTTGAGTCATTGTAAAAAAATTTAATAGGATTTTTTTCCCTGTAATCTCATTTTTTTTTTGTAAATAGTTCATACAGTCATCTTTTTTCAGTTATCTAGTACTCATGAGTACCGAGCTAATTTCATTTTGCTGTTCGACTTGCTATAAAATTTAGCCAGAAAATAGAAACAAAATCATACATTAGGGGTCACAGGGTTAAAATTGCTAAATCCTTCACTTTGTATGATATCTAGTACTCCGGGGTATCGTGGTAATTTCTTGTTCTTGTCCGACTTGTTCCAAAATTTGGCTAGAAAGTACAGAAAAAAAATCACACGGTAGGGGCTATTTACAAAAAAATTGAAATTACAGAGACTAAATCGTAAGATTTTTCTTTACAGAGACTAAAACCAAGATGGTGAACTTTGAAGGGACTAAAAGCTGATTTAAACCTAAATTAAAAATATGCTTTCATGGATACCTATGCGATGGGATATAGTTTGGATACTACAATCCATATCACTATCCTTATGTGTGTTAATTAAACAATTAGTGTCCATCGGGTATATATCCCACGGGTATAACTACGAGACTATCTATCGGTCTGGAGTGGTTAGATAAATTAAAGTTCTTATCAAAATAGCGACTTCAGTATTCGAACCCTCGACATCACAAATATAATTTGTCTAAGGATGCAATTCACTTCGAATATGACCAATCATTATTTGGTGATTCATGTAATTAACCAGAATCCATGCAAATATAAGGGTCTGTTTGCTTTGTATTTTCATTTCCGATTTTCATTTTTTAAAATCTGTATTGATTTTAGTATTTGCAACATCATTTTCTTTTTTAAATTTTGAAATCACATTCAGCATTTCTAGAAATTTTGAAAATGTAAAATAGTTGTTTTCATTGTTTCTGAAAATGCATTCTTCCTAACTAGCATTCCATCATCTCTTTGTCACAATTGTTTATTATAAAAGCCTTCCATCCTCTTGTTATCAATTTAAAATCAATAAAAATTTAAGAAAATAAAAACATGAAATAAAAATACAAACCAAAGAGACGCTGAGCATTTTTGCCATCCCTAGTTCATATATACAATGTCTCAGCAATGTCATGTGCGCTCATATGTCTAGCGTTCTATGATCTACACTAGTACATCACATGACATTTTATTAAGTGATAATGATGTATGGATTAACCACACCCAGTAAAAGTGGGAAGTGAGGAAGTCAGCGAAGGTCCATAATTTGGTTTGGTATTATAAGGCTGTAGCCGTAAAGTATGAACTTTCCTATGCACTTTCATGTGGCTATGCCTATGTCACACTTTCAATCTCATACAAGTCATAATGAAAGGTTACCATGTCACCAATTATTATATGACAAATCCCATCTGGGTCCCTAGTTTTAGGGCCATACTCACATCTCATGGTGAAAGAGTTTTCTTCAAGGGACCAGAGTCAGTATCGCCCAAAGACTTGACCCATTTTTCAAATTTTGAGTACGACCATTATTTTATCTTCTTGTTATGGCGATCTAACGTAGAAGCATCGCCACCATTGTAGAAGATCATCTTAAAAATTTATACTAATATAAAAATTGGATAAATAATTTTATTATACATACCTATGTCAATACTAAGATTTTTTATATATTTTTTTAAACAAAGTAATTTTTTTTAAAAAAAATTATTTTTTTTATTTTGTTTTAAAAAAACTTTAAATTTTTTACTTTTGTTACATTTAAATTTTTTTAATTTCTTTTTATGTTTTCCTTAATTTTTATTTTTATCCTAATAATTTTTTTTTGCTAATATTTTTTTTTGAATTTATTTGTATACATTGACAGTGTAAATTTTTTTTACACTGTCAACCAATCATAAATTGACAAACAGTAAAAGTAGAATGGTCATGTTTTTGATGTTTTAATTTTTATATACTTATATTTTAATGTATATATAATTTAATATATATATATATTAATATTTTTCGGTTCGAATCGAATCAAGCCAAACCAATTTTAATTGGTTCGGATATTGTTATTGACTTTTTAAAGTTTCTAATTTTTTTTTGTTTTAAAATATTTTTAGCAAGGAAAGGTAGCAAAGCGACCATGTTCTTTGAAAAAGTTTAGGGTTGTAAGACTCGGACCAATAATTCAATGAATTTGAAAATCAGAACCAACCAATTAATTTGGTTTGTTTTTTTCTTTTTTATGTACGGCTCCAATTGAACCAAACTCATTGTTCATTAATTCGGTTATTTTGGAACCGAACCAATTACTATATTTTAATATTTATATATATTTTAATATTCAATATGTAATCACTTTATCAATTAATAACTTTTCTTCTACTGTTCTTGTAACACTAGAAGGAGTTATAAAATGACGGATTATTTTGGATTAATTAAATTTATTTATTTATTTTTTAAACATATATTCTTTATAATATATTTTTTAAAATTTTTTTTTTCCCGAATTATTATTTTTTTAATTTACTTTTTTTAAATGTTAATTTTATAATTGATTTTTAAAAATATTATTGTTTTCTAAATAATTTTATTTTTCTAATTTTTTTGAATATTTTTTTCTAATTATTATTTACCTAATTTATTTTTCCTTTTTTTTTATAATTTTTTAAAATATAGTTTTTCCAATTTTTTTTAAATATATATATTTTTCTAATTAATTTATATATTTTTCTAATTTTTTAAATTTTTTCTCCTAATTATTTTTTTCCTATTTTTTTAAAAATATTTTTTCATAAATTTTTTTCTAATTATTTTTCATTTAATTTTTTTTCTAATTTACTTTTTTCTTTTTCCTTTTAAAATATTTTTTTATAATTAATTTTTTTAATTATTAATTTTTTTTAAGTTTTCCTTAATTTTTAATTTTTTTTCCTAATAATTGTTTTTTGCTAATACTTTTTTTTGAATTTATTTGTATAAACTGACAGTGTAAAGTTTTTTTTACACTGTCAACCAATCATAAATTGGCAAACAGTAAAAGTAGAGTTGTAGTGTTCTTAATATTCAATATGTATATCACTTTATCAATTAACAACTTTTCTTATATTGTTCCTGTAATAGTAGAAGGAGTTGTCAACTGCTGGATTAGTTTGGATTATTTAAATCTAGTTATTTATTTTTTAAACATATATTCTTTATAATATATTTTTTTAAAATATTTTTTTTACGGCTCCGAATTGAACCAAACACAATGGTCATTAATTCAATTATTTTTGTACCGAACCAATTACTATATTTTAATATTTATATATATTTTAGTATTCAATATACATATCACTTTATCAATTAACAACTTTTCTTCTACCGTTCCTGTAACATTAGAAGGAGTTATCAACTGATAGATTATTTTGGATTATTTAAATTTATTTATTTATTTTTTAAACATATATTCTTTATAATATTGTTTTTAAATTTATTTTTTTCCCGAATTAGTTTTTTTCCAATTTACTTTTTTTAAATGTTTATTTTTATAATTGACTTTTTAAAATATTTTTGTTTTAATTTATTTTTCTAATTTTTTTGAATATTTTTTTCTAATTATTTTTTTCCTATTTTTTAATATTTTTTTATGTTCTTTTCTAATTTTTTAAAATTTTTTTCGAATTATTTTTTTTCTAATTTACTTTTTTATTTTTCTAATATTTGTATTGACATAAATAGAGGTAGAACTATTCATTTTTTGTATATACTAATTAATAAGGGGAAATGCTGATTTTAGTGTAGCACAATGGTACAAGCCACATGTCAAGTGATGAAATTTTTTTTTTCTAAAATTTATATATTTTTTGTTTTAAAATATTTACAAACCAGTAAAGGTACAATGTTTTGAGAGTCAAACACGACAATCTCTGAATTGACATAAATAGAGGTAGAGTTATTCATATTTTCTAATATATTTTTTTCTACATCTTTGCCTTTGTTTTTTTCTATTTTAAATAATAAATCTATATCTATACTAATTAATAAGGGGTATTGATGATTTTCTAATAAAGTGGCACGTGTCAGCACCACATGATTTAAGAGGATTAATTGATCATTAGTAATAATCAAAGATGAACACTTAACACATAATGTTACATTACGTATTGTAATATCTTTTTAAAATAAAAATAATATTCAATTCTTTGCACTCAAATTATAGATAAAATTGTTTCAAGATTTTTACTGATCACTCCTGTCTATAAATAAAAAGCCTTAGAGATGAATGCGTATCACCATTATGAGTGAGAAGGAAATATTGAAAATAATGTGTGAAATAAGTCAAGAAAATGTTTGACATAGTTGACTTAATTTGGGATAAAGTAAAAAAAAAGTTTCGTACATATATAGACACAATTCAAGTTATTAATGATAACAATGCTATCAATAATAATAGTAGATGCACGGGTGCAAAAAATACTAGTTAAAAGTAAATCAATCACAGGTAGTTGGAATATTATACTACTTTGTAAGTTGTGATTACGTAACTATTTAAAGTTTAAACTATAACTTAAATAAGTCTATTTGTATGTATTGTATATTTATTACCATTTGAATCATAAGAAGGCCTTTTGTTGCCCATAGTTTTTGCGTAAATCAGAAATTACTTTGTTTTTTTACTATAATTACAAAAAGCACTTTTTTTAATTCTCCTTCTTTCCCAAGAGCTAAAATTCAGGTGTTTTTTTTATTCATCTTCTTATTTTTAAAAATCCATCCAAATAAAACTAAGACAAAGGATTCTAGATGTGTATCATGCATGCATTTATTTCGAATACCATTGAGCAATATTAATTTTTAAGTCAAAGACCATTTAGGATTTTCTCTATTTGAGTCAAGGCTAATTTAGTCCTTCTATGTTGTTTCGTCATACATTTCTGGATATATGGACATAGGTAAACCGGATGCAGACTTGTCCCATTTTGAATACCACGCCCAATCCCATCAGTAATATTTTACCATATTTTATATTCTTATTATCATATAAAATTTTAATTTATATAATAATAAATTATTAGTAGGGTTAATATATGATACATTAAGATGAGACATGTGATTTTTACGGAATAAGCTACTGAACTAGAAAAATTTTGTTTGATGTTTATGATGAACTCCCAAGATCCAACTCACCTAAACTTTTGCTAATAAAAAAAAAAGATTTTACTTGGTGTCGAAGGGACATGCAAAGATTGAAATTGGTCAACGTATTTTGTGGGGCTTGACCTAAAGGACAAACGAACGGGCTTATAAAATTTATCAGCCCACTGAATTGGGCCAAATTTACCAATATAAATCTGTAATCTTGGAGACATGGTTTGGAATTTGGCTATCATTCTTCCTTTTTTTTTTTTTAAAGCACAATCATTTTTTTTTATATATACTTCTCAATGAAGAGCTTAACATTACCCAAAAAAGAAAATGAAGAGCATGGCATTTTCATATTCAAATCCAGATTAAAATAAAATAAAGCCCTGTGTGCACGTGCTTAATACCACGGGCTACGTCTGTTGTATTTGTATAATAAATTTGATTTTGAGTTGAGCTTTTTTATATGAATATTATTTATTCTTTTTAAAATTTATTCTACCACATTACTAAGATTATGTATCAAAGTTTTTTAATTTTGGTACAACTTGGAGATTGGTTTGGGTTAACAAACGAGTTCTAAATGATTTAATAACTGAGATTTTTGGAAATCTAAAAAAACTACACAACCGCATTTTGGAAAGAATAATACATCATGTACATCTTCTAGATGTTCATCACTTCACATACATTTGAGTAAGACAATCAAGTTCAATATATACATAAAATGAGATATTTTTATTATAATCATATGAAAAAATTATCTAAATTAATGTATGAAACAATGTGATTATAACAGTGTTTATGTAGCACTATTATCGAAAAAAAAAGATTGCAAAACTCATTTAGGAAATCGAGGGAAGTGAGATATATATATATATATATATACACTAACTAGACATTGGATATATATATATATACACTAACTAGACATTGGACTCGTGCATGCACATGCAACTAATGTGTGGAGAGTATATATATTTATCATTTTAAAAGACGACAAATTTACTATAAAAAATAGTAGCAAGATGAAAATTGGCAAATAATGACAAAAGGATACAAAAATGTACAAAATAAAAATACTAGTTGTTTTGT
Organism: Sophora flavescens; assembly: GCA_030762895.1. Taxonomy (NCBI): domain Eukaryota; kingdom Viridiplantae; phylum Streptophyta; class Magnoliopsida; order Fabales; family Fabaceae; genus Sophora; species Sophora flavescens. Next base: position 128,341,437 of record CM061069.1, read on the forward strand.
AAGTTGCCTATGTTAAATTCTAAAATAATTATATTTGTATACTACATTTGAGATGTGGTCTTGATTGTCACATTGAAATATATAACAATAGTTTCACCAAAATATCATATTATTACTAACATTGGATTGTGTTGTTTGGACATGTCCAATTTCAACATGCCTTCAATATTATCAAGTGATTGAAATGAAGTTTATTCAATTGATTTTTTTATATTCTATTCATATTGGGACAACTTATTCTTATATCCCGTGTATATTCATGTAAGCTTTTTTTACTACATATAATATAAATATTTAAATATTATATAATATTATATAGATAAAATATTTTAAGCATATGATCAATTAATTTTTCCCAATAAATTATATAAGTAGACATATTCATGTTTCAAAGGAAAAAACTTATGTGCAATTAAATAGGTGCTATTTGTGCTGTTCACCAATTATAAAATGCCACATTGATTAAAATTTTCATTTAAATTCAAATTTAAAATATTTTTATTTTTTCTATTGGTTGGTTAATCCATGTGTTGAATAATGATTGGAGAACTGTAAAAACTGTACCTAAGTTTTCTCCTTTTTCAAATTCACTTAATTCCATTCCATATTTTTTTTGCTTTTTTCAATGTAATGGAACAACTCACTTAATTTCCAAATTGACTTAATCTTCTCCCAATCAAAAGTTATTTCCTTTTCATTCTCTATCTTTAATTTTCTGCTTTTTTAAATGCATTGGAACAATGTTAGAATTCAATACATCATCCTTTTTCTGCTTTGATTGTCCCTTTGCTGTTAGTCTTTGGAATTGGCTGAGTTTCTTAGTAAATCAGCAGGTTGATCATTCCTCAATGTCAAGCACTCTCTCTTTATGCAATGTATCAGCTTCTTCCCAAGTGAAAGAGGTGCTGTTTGCTGCCATTGCTAATGTCATTTGGGCTATTTGGTGGTGCAGAAACAAAATCAGGTTTCGGAACAAATGCGTGCATCCCCTTGCAATCTGTTAAGAGTGTTATTTTTGCTAATGTTTCACTAGTAGGGAATCTCAGTAAGGGCCATATGTCTTCATCCATTAGTGATTTCTCTATTTTGAAGGCTTTCAAGGTTGATATTAAGCCAAGGAAAGCTCCTTTGATAAAGATAGTCTATTGGAATCCTCCAATCCGATACTGGGTTAAATGCAACACTGACGGTGTAGGTAAAAACTCTCCTGGACTTGTAGGTTGTGGTGGCATCTTTAGAGATAGCAGTGCTACTGCCAAGTCAATCTTGGTGTCAGCTATGCTCTCCATACAGAATTATTTGGAGCTATGTTTGCTATGGAAATTGCATACAAAAAGAGATGGCATAATTTTTGGCTAGAGTGCGATTCCCAATTGGTGATTCTGGCTTTTAAGTCCTTGAAGGTGGTTCCTTGGCCCTTGAGAAACAGATGGAGGAATTGCTTAACTTTAGTTAGTAATATGAATTTTTGTTATTCTCACATTTATAGAGAAGGGAATTCTTGTGCAGATAAGTTAGCTTCCAAGGGTGTTTTCTCCCAAGGTTTTATTTGGTGGGAAACCATTCCTAGATTCATTAGCGAGGAATTCTACCAAAATAGAATAGGTTCCTCTATTTTTAGATTCAAATAAGATTGCATGCGTCAGGTTAATGTCTCCCCTGATTTTGTATTATTTTGGTTTTTTTTCAATAATATTTATTGGTGTGCTACAGATGATGGATGTGGGCTAAGGTACCAACCTAGTTGGGATGTTAGTTTTTCATTATGATGCATCTGCATGCCAATTTTGCTTTAAAAAAAAAAAACTGGAAATAGCCTATTTATTTATTGCACACATTTGCTCTATCAGACCCAATTGAAATACTTGTCTGATTAAGTTAGACATAGAAAAGATGTTTGTATATTCTGTAACAATCATGTCAATCATGTGTGCAATGAATCAATTAACAAAATTAGATATAAAAAAGATGATTACATTTTGTAACAATGTTGGATGGAATGAATCAATTATCAATTAGTACGAGGTGAAAGTCAATTCATGAGGAGACAAGGATCATGAGATATGGCTGAAGAAGTAGCTGAATAGTAAAAACTCAGATGACAGCTTTTACATATATTACGATACATAATAGATGTTTATTGATATTCCCTGCATGTTTTTATTAATCTAATTCAAATTGCATCGTTTGGCTACTTAATACTTTTGTAATTGGAAAGCATGCTAGAATTAAGGTTTTGAAAACCGGACCGGCCGGTCCGACCGGGTTAATAAGGAACCGTGACCTTGGCCGGTCCGTTTTAGAGGGAAAACCGTCCCTGTATTGAACCGGTGGAAAAACCGGATAACCGGTTCAAAACCGGTAAAACCGGTCATAACCGGTAGTGAACCGACCTGAACCGGTTTTCTAAAAAAAAATAGTATAAAAGGATTTGGGTCATCCTAGCCAAAACCCAATTCTTTTGTTTTCTAACATATGTGGGCTAGTTGTAGATTTTGGGTTGGTTTTCCCTATGAAGATGATTTTAACATATATATTTATATTTATTTAGTTTAATTTCAAAATAAAAAAATTGTGCTTAATAATTTTAGTTGTTATGTTGTTTTTTTGTTTAATATTGTTATAAATATTATATTAAAATTAAAATAATATTATTTAATTATAACCGGCTCAACTACGATTCAACCTCGGTTGGACCATTGAACCTCGAACCGCTGCCTTCACCGATTCGATGGCCGGTCCGATTTTGTAAACCTTGGCTAGAATAAGTCTGCCTAAATATATATGTTCACATATATTCTTTTAAGAAATTGTTTAAGGTATAAGAAAGCTTAGTCTTATTGCTTTACTTGCTCTGAAATAGACCTAGTAAGGAAAAGATATGCTTGAATAGTGGTTCAAATGTGGTAAATAGCAATTTATCATAGTACGCAGATACTAATTGAACCATGGGATTTTATGGTCAAGTGATATTGATCAGCTCATATGATTCCGACGACTCGATTTGTATTCTGTAACAATCTTGTGTGCAATGAATCAATTAACAAAATTAGATTTAGAGATGATTGCTTTCTGTAACAAAGTTAGGTGGAATCAATCAATTATCAATTAGTATATAATACATGTGGAATGATTACCACGAATGGTTTTGCAAAATCTGAAAGTATGACATATTTTGTTGTAGAACTGAGAAGGAAAGACAATTATCTTCTATTACAGCATGTCCAAAACAGGAACAATTGCACACTTAGAAATCAACATTTATGGCCAAATATTTCTATTCAGCTAAAAATCTTGACATTGATGTTCTCAAGTGTAGCAACAGTTTCCCAATTAATCGGATCGGACAGCAAACCGGAAAATATTTCGGTTCATGTTTAACCGGTTCAATGAGATGGTCTAACCGGATGATGTATAAAATAAAGTTTTCTCATAAATTATAATATGTAGGACTATAAAAAATATTATAATAATTAAAAGTTAAAACAAGAAATTAAAAATTGAACTTACCATCTCTAAAATATAATATAACTTTTAACTTTATACATTTTAATTTTTAATTTTGCAAGTATTAAGGAGTCATCTTTCATTTTTTTTTTTAATTTTTAAATTTTATTTTCTCTCTCTAGAAAACCGGTCCGATTCGATTGATCATCGTTCAACTGGTCCGACCGATTGATCTGGTCCGGTTTTGATAACCTTGCAGCAAATATAATAAAGAAAAAGTTCATATATCCATCATAATTACAAAATAAACCACCAACCGTTATTTAGAAGGTTACAAAATTGTTCATCAAAAGACTGAAAAATAGAAAAACCCAACATAAAATATATTTTTTGTCCAAAAAGACAATAAACTTATCAAAAATATAACAAGTTCAACAATATTTTATTTGGACATCAACATTCCTCTCCTTTCCATCAGCAACTGAAAGGGTGCACGAATCTCCCTCCAAGTTGTGAAACTCGCAAAATTCTTTCCGGTCACTTCCAATTTTTGCCATGCTTTGTTACTCTGCGACCAGTTTGAAAGGACCTTCAATTCCATTTGGTCCTCTTGAGTAGTAAGTAACTACCCTGATAGAAGCAGCCAGACCCGATGTGTGGTTTTATTAGGACCGTATATCAACCATATTGTACCAAGTTTATTACATTTGGTTGGGAAAATGACACTTTAAAAGGCTCCAGTGAGAGGTTAGAAGATGCAACATCCTTATTCTATGAAATTCCACGTGAAACTTCACTATATGTGAACCCAATACAGCAAGGTGACAATATTTACAAGACTTTATTTCATAACCCAATATCTTTTACTTAAGCCATCAATTGCAATTTAAGTATTGATACACTCTGTTTTTGTCAATTTCCCAGACTTTGGAGAATAAGGTTACAGCATCTAAGTATGGTGGCATAAAAGTTCAATGAAAACACCTACAATTTTCAATTATTAGAACATTTAAAAGTCATATTATCTTCATGCATATGCTGACCAAATAAGCACAATCCTGACAGATTGAAGTTTTTCATGAAAAATAAAGATGGAAAAAAAATGACTTTGAAAGTTTCTACAAAAGTAAGAGAAGTAATGGACACCTCTTTAATTCCCAATGCATATGTTTGATGTTCTGCACTTCCTTTCTCTCTCGGATTGCACTTTTCATTATTTTCTACAGGGAACTAATTGATAGCAAAACTTGAATTTTGGTCATTGGATGCAAGGACATAAGATTTCCACTTCTTGTGCTTGCTTCCCAACCTATGCAAAGATACAATAACAAAATTCAAGTTAGATGCATGATAAAAAAAAAGTATAAGATAAAGCTTTTAACAAAGAGATATACCTGCTCCCAATCATAAACATGAAACTCTAAAGCTCAGGACTCAGGATCTTCAACAACCAAATTAAGTATGAGAAGCAAGAGAATGAATCTGATTAGGAAAAAAAACAAACATCAAATGACATAAACCCCAAATTGGGAAACTTGAAGCCATTGATTGTAAAAAAAACCACTCAATGAAGTTGCACGGGACATGGTAACCTATCAGTTGTCACAAATTAAAATTAGAAAAGAAATTAAAATATTGATAAATTATAAATATAATAAATTATTTGATATTTAAAATTGGTGAGACTATTAGGATATATGTATACTGGCCCAAATGTGGATGGTCCATTATTACAGATGATAGTAAAATCAATTGGTAGTTATATTTCAGTTAATTAGTTACACATGACAGTTAGTTCAGTTAGCTTACTTAACTCATTACACACATGTATAAAGGCTCAATTCCGTATCAAATTCATTTCAAGATCAATGGGAATGAAATCAACTCAGATCCAAGATTGTATCAGAGCTCCGAAATGAGCTCTGGTTGCCAAGTTCTGAAAACCTTATCTCACAAATCAGATTCCTCTTCTCACAGTTCGTTGATTCTTCTTCTTGATCTTGTTTTCATTCTTTAGCAACTCATCAATGGCGAACCAAAGCTCCTTCTTCGATTTCCTAACTAATACTTCAACTCCATATTTCTCCAATGGAAATGAGAATCCTTCTCATCCTCTAGTTACTCCTCTTCTTTCTGGTCATAATTACCACACATGGGCACGAGCAATGCGGATTGCACTTCTTTAGAAGAACAAATTGAAGTTTGTGGATGGAACCACCACTCCTCCAATTGTAACTAAATCTTTGTACAATGCGTGGGAACGATGCAACACTATGGTGTTAGCATGGATTCATAGACCAGTTTCCGAATCCATTTTGCCATCGTTTTGTGCCATGATAAAGCATGTGATGCTTGGAAAGATCTGAAGAATCGTTTTTCCCAGGGTGATATCTTTAGAATTTCGAGCTTGGAAGAAGACATATACAAGATGCATCAAGGTAATCTTTCTGTTATAGATTACTTTACACAAATGAAAACTCTATGGGATGAATTAGAAGCTTTTAAGCTAATTTCTTATTGCAAATGTTCCATTTCTTGCACTTGTGGTGGTTACCAAACCATGAGAAACTACAAAGATCAAAGGCAAGTTGTTAGATTCCTAAGAGGATTGAATGAGTAGTACTCACATGTAAGTTCACAAATAATGACGATGAAGCCCCTCCCGGATGCTACAAGTGCTTTTTATTTAGTGATTCAGCAAGAAAGGGAAATGAATCATGATGTTCTAGATGCCAATATGGAATCTAAGGTATTTGTGGCCAATTCTGATCAGTCACAGCAACAGAACTCCTTTGTGAGGAGAGGCACTTTTGGTAGAGGCAGTGGAAGGGGAAATCAAGGAAGAGGACAAACAGGAAAATTGTGTACCTATTGTGACAAATAATCACACCATAGACACATGTTTTCACAAACATGGATTTCCACCAGGCTATAAGCCAAGAGGAGCTAGATCAGCTTACTCACTTAGCACAGATGTCGATGATTGTGCAAAAAGTCCCATTGATCCTCCTATTGGTGCTAGTTCGGACTTGGCAGTCAACAACACTTCAAGTGTGACATTCACTTCAGAGCAATTCCAAAGCATTCTTAGTCTTTTACAACAATCCAACAAAGAGGCTCAACCTTCACAACATTCACAACAACATGCTTCCAACCTTGTCCAAATCACAACACTAAGTGTTAGCTCTCCCAACACAGGTAACAAGTTCTAACAGTGGATCCTCGATACTGGGGCCACTGACCATTTCACTTGTAACTTAGCCAATTACAGTTCATATCACACAATTAAGCCAATTTCAATTAATCTACCTGATGGCAGTGTCACACACTTCCATTTCTGGTACAATCACAATAACTCAGTCTTTAATGTTATTAGAGATGTTCTGTTTGTTCATAGTTTTAAGGTCAATTTAATTTCAGTTACCAACCTTATTCATGATCTTAATTGCTATATCATCTTTTGTGCTAATCTTTGTCTCATCCAACAGAATTCAAGTCAGAGGACGATTGGTTTTGCTAGGCAACAGGGAGGTTTGTTTGTGCTGGACTCACCCTCTGCAAGTTTGGCTCCAGCTCATTCTGTCAGTAATACTTCAACTGGCAAGTCTGATCAAGTAGCTTTATGGCATAGTAGACTAGGTCACATACCAGATTCTAAAATGAAAATAATGTCTATACAATTTCCTTTCATTCCTAGTAGCAATAATGTTCCTTGTGATGTATTCCACTATGCAAAACAAAAGAAACTTCCTTTTCCAATTAGTGAAACAACTTCTTCTCGCTTTTGACATATTGCTTGCTGATATTTGGGGCCCATACTCAGTTAGTTAAGTTCATGGACACAAGTTTTTTCTAACTTTTGTAGATGACTTTTCCAAATTCACATGGATAGTCTTAATGAAGACTGAGGCAGAAACAAGAAAACGATCAAAACTTCATTGCTTATGTAGAAAACCAATTTAACCAAACATTGAAAATACTTAGGTCAGATAATGGACCATAATTTCTCATGACATAGTTTTATCAAAACAAAGGGATATTGCACCAAACATAATATGTTGAGACTCCACAACAAAATGGGGTTGTGGAGAGGAAGCATCAACACATATTGAATGTGGCAAGAACCCTATATTTTCAAGGCAATCTACCATCAAGACTATGGTGCTTTACCATAACTCATGCCATTCACATCATTAATAAGATACCTACACCTAATCTCAAAAACAAATCTCCTTATGAACTTTTGTACAACAAGGCTCTTATTTTAGTTCATCTAAAAGTCTTTGGACTCTTGGCATATGCCAGAACTTTACAAAACCATAGAACAAAATTTTCCCCAAGAGCTAGAAAGAATGTGCTCCTTGGATACAAAGAAGGAACCAAAGGTTACATGCTATATGACTTACATACTGGGGAAGTCTTTGTTTATAGAAATATGATCTTCTTTGAGGACAAATTTCCCTTTCACACTAACTCCACCAAAATCACTACATCACCATCTATACCTTTGCCTCGTTCAATTTCAGACACCGACTCCTTCACCACATATTCCAAACTCTACACCTGTTGCAGTTCTTGTTACTGCAGTTTCTGTTACAGAACCTACCGACTCTCCCATATTCACACAAAGCCTTCCCCAAACCACCACATCACTTCTAAACGCACATATCCTTTCCCCTCAACCACCTGAAGAATCAGCTATACCTGCTCACCTTGATCCTGATAAAGAACCAGGTATATCTGCTCACCATGATCCCGCTTCTGCCCAGCGTTTCCATGACATCGCTCCTAATCAACTCCCAGTTAGGCATTCAAACAGAATGAGACAACAACCAACTTATCTCAGGGACTATAACTGCAACCTCTCTCTTGCCAACAACACCAATTTTTCCTCATGTAAATCTCTCACTTGTCTATATCCTTTAGCTTCTATATTTTCCTATCACAAATGTTATCCTGCAGTCTAACCCATGGCCCCCTTGCAAGGATCCCATGGTTTATCCATGACCCCCTCCCTTGCAAGGATCCCATGGTTAACTCATGACCTCCTAGCAAGGATTCCATGGTTAACCCATGACCCATGACCCTCTTGAAGCATCCCATGGTTAGACCATAACCCCTTGCAAGGATCCCATGGTTAACCATGACCCCCTAGCAAGGATCCCCCTAGAAAGGATCCCATGGTAAGACCATATCCCTTGCAAGGATCCCATGGTTAGACCATGGTTAACCATGGGATCCTTGCAAGGGGGTCATGGTCAAACCATGGGATCTTTTCAAGGGGGATCCTTTCAAGGGAGTCATGGGTTAACAATGGGATCCTTGCAAGTAGGTCATGGTCTAACCATGAGATCCATGCAGGAAGACTAGGGGTTAACCATGGGATCCTTTATAGGGGGAACCTTGTAAGTGGGTCATGGGTTAACCATGGGATCTTTGCAAGGGGGTCATGGGTAGCGGGTCAAGGTTAACCATGGGATCTTTGCATGGGGGACATGGGTTAACTATGGGATCCTTGCAAGAGGGTCATGGGTTAACCATGAGATCCTTTATAGGGGAATCCTTCCAAGGGGGTCATGGGTTAACCATGTGATCCTTACAAGGGGATAATAGGTTAACCATGGGATCATTGCAAGAGGGTCATGGTCTAACCATGGGATCCCTGCAAGGTGGTCATGGGTTAACCATGAAATCCTTTCTAGGGGGATCCTTGCAAGGGGGTCATGGTCTAACCATAGGATCCTTACAAAGGGGTCAAGGGTTAACCAAGGGATCTTTTCCAGGGGGATCCTTGTAAAGGGGTCATGGGTTAACCATGGAATCCTTGGGGGTCATGGTCTAACCATAGGATCCTTGCAAGGGGGTCATGGGTTAATCATAGGATCCTTACAAGGGGGTCATGGTCTAACCATGGGATACTTGCAAGGGGGTCATGGGTTAACCATGGGTTCCTTTCTAGGGGATACTTGCAAGGGGGTCATGGGTTAATCATGGGATCCTAGCAAGGGGGTCATGGTCAAACCATGGGATCCTTGCAAGGGGGTGATGGGTTAACCATGAGATCCTTTCTAGGGATATCCTCTCAAGGGGGTCATTGGTTAACCATGAGATCCTTGCAAGGGGGTCATGGTCTAACCATGGGATCCTTGCAAGTGGGTCATAGGTTAACCATGGGATCCTTACAAGGGGTCATGGGTTATCCATGGGATCCATGCAAGGGGGCCATGGGTTAACCTTTGGATCCTTTCTAGCGGGATCCTTGCAAGGGGGTCATTGGTTTACCAAGGGATCCTTGTTGTGGGTCATGGTCTAACCATGGGATCATTGCAAAGGGGTCATGGGTTAACCATGGGATCATTGCAAGGGGGTCATGGGTTAACCATGGGATCCTCGCAAGGAGGTCATAGGTTAACAATTGGATCCTTGCATGGGGGTGGTGATCTAACCACGGGATCCTTGCAAGGTGGCAATGGGTTAACCATGTGATCTTTTCTTGGGAGATCCTTGAAAGGGGGTCATGGTCTAACCATGGGATCCTTTCAAGGGAGTCATGGTCTAACCATGGGATCCTTGCAAGGTGGTCATCGGTTAACCATGGGATCCTTTCTAGGGGGATCCTTCCAAGAGGGTCATGGGTTAACTATGGGATCTTTGGAAGGGGGTCCGTGTCAAACCATGGGATCCTTGCAAGGGGGTCATGGGTTAACCATGGGATCCTTTCTAAGGGCATCCTTGCAAGTGGCTCATGGGTTAACCATAAGATCCTTGCAAGCGGGTCAAGGTCTAACCATGGGATCCTTGTAAGTGGGTCATGGGTTAACCATGAGAACCTTACAAGGGGTCATGGGTTATCCATGGGATCCTTGCAAGGGGTCAAGGTCTAACCATGGGATCCTTGCAAGGGGTTCATGTGTTAACCCTGGGACCTTACAAGGGGTCATGGGTTATCCATGGGATCCTTGCAAGGGGGTCAAGGGTTAACCATGGGATTCTTGCAAGGGGGTCATGGTTTAACCATGGGATCCTTTCTAGGGGGATCCTTGCAAGGGGGTCATGGGTTAACCATGGGATCCTAGTAAGGGAGTCATGGGTTAACCATGGGATCCTTTCAAGGGGGATCCTTGCAAGGGGGTCATGTTCTAACCAGGGGATCCATGCAAGGGGGTCATGGGTTAACCATTGGATCCTTTCTAGGGGGATCATTGCAAGGGGGTCATCGGTCAACCAAGGGATCTTGTTAGGGGGTCATGGTCTAACCATGAGATCATTGCTAAGGGGTCATGGGTTAACAATGGGATGCTTGGAAGGGGGTCATGGGTTAACCATGGGATCCTTGCAAGTAGGTCATGGTCTAAACCATGAGATCCTTGCAGGCGGCTATGGGTAAACCATGGGATTCTTTATAGGGGGAACCTTGTAAGTGGGTCATGGGTTAACCATGGGATGTTTGCAAGAGGGTCATGTGTGAACGACGAAATCATGGGTAGCGGGTCATGGTTAACCATCGGATCTTTGCATGGGGGTCATGGGTTAACTATGAGATCCTTGCACGAGGGTCATGGGTTAACCATGGGATCATTTCTCGGTGAATCCTTGTAAGGGGGTCATGGGTTAACTATGGGATCCTTGCAAGGGGGTCATGTGTTAACCATAGGATCCTTACAAGGGTGTCATGGGTTAACCATGGGATCATTGCAAGGGGGTCATGGGTTAACCATGGGATACTTGCAAAGGGGTCATGATCTAACCATGGGATCCTTGCAAGCTGGTCATCGGTTAACCATGGGATCCTTTCTAGGGGGATCCTTGCAAGGGGGTCAAGGGTTAACCATGGGATCCTAGGAAGGGGGCCTTGGTCTAATCATGGGATCCTTGCAGGGAGGTCAAGGGTTAACCAAGGGATCCTCTCCAGGGGGATCTTTGCAATGGGGTCATTGGTTAACCGTGTAATCCTTGGGGGTCATGGTCTAACCTTGGGATCCTTGCAAGGGGGTCATGGGTTAACAAAGGATTCTTTCTAGGGGGATCCTTACAAGGGGGTCATTGGTTAATCATGGGATATTTGCAAGGGGGTCATGGGTTAACCATGGGATCCTTGCAATGGGGTCATGGGTTAACCATGGAATCCTTGCTAGAGGGTCATGGGTTAACCATGGGATCCTTGCAAGAGTTTCATGGTCTTACCATGGGAACCTTGCAAGGGGGTCATTGGTTAACCATGGGATCCTTTCTTGGGGGATCCTTGCAAGGGGGTCTTGGGTTAACCAAGGGATCCATATTAGGGGGTCATGGTCTAACCATGGGATCATTGCAAAGCGGTCATGGGTTAACCATGGGATCCTTGCAAGGGGGTCATGGGTTAACCATGGGATCCTCGCAGGGGGGTCATAGGTTAACAATGGGATCCTTGTAGGGGGATGATGATCTAACCACGGGATCCTAGCAAAGTGGCAATGGGTTAACCATGGGATTTTTCAATGGGGATCCTTGCAAGGGGGTCATGGTCTAACCATGGGATCCTTGCATGGGGTCATGGGTTAACCATGCGATCCTTTCAAGGGGGTCATGTGTTAACAATGGGATGCTTGCAAGGGGGTGATGGTCTAACCTCGGGATCCTTGCAAGGTGATCAAGGGTTAACCTTGGGATCTTTTCTTGGGATATACTTGCAAGGGGGTCATGGGTTAACCAAGTGATCCTTGCACGGGGGTTATGGTCTAACCATGGGATCCTTGCAAGGGGATCAAGGGTTAACCAAGGGATCCTTTCCAGGGGGATCCTTGCAAAGTAGTCATGGGTTAACCATGGAATCCTTAGGGGTCATGGTCTAACCATAGGATCCTTGCAAGGGGGTCATGGTCCCGTGCAAGGAGGTCATGGGTTAACCTTGGGTTCCTTTCTAGGGGATACTTACAAGGGGGTCATGGGTTAATCATGGGATCCTAGCAAGGGGGTTATTGTCAAACCATGGGATCCTTGCAAGGGGGTCATGGGTTAACCATGGGATCCTTTCTATGGACATCCTCTCAAGGGGGTCATGGGTTAACCATGAGATCCTTGCAAGGGGGTCATGGTCTAACCATGGGATCCTTGCAAGTGGGTCATGGGTTAACCATGGGATCCTTACAAGGGGTCATGGGTTATCCATGGGATCCATGCAATGGGGTCATGGATTAACCATGGGATCTTGCATGGGGGTCATGGGTTAACCATGGGATTTTTGCAAGAGTGTCATGGTCTTACCATGGGATCCTTGCAAGGGGTTCATTGGTTAACCATGAGATCCTTTCTTGGGGGATCCTTGCAAGGGGGTCTTGGGTTAACCAAGGGATCCTTGTGAGGGGGTCATGGTCTAACCATGGGATCATTGCAAAGTGGTCATGGGTTAACCATGGGATTCTTGCAAGGGGGTCATGGGTTAACCATGAGATCCTTGCAAGGGGGTCATAGGTTAACAATGGGATCCTTGCAGGGGGATGATGGTCTAACCACGAGATCCTTGCAAGGTGGAAATGGGTTAACCATGGGATCTTTTCAATGGGGATCCTTGCAATGGGGTAATGGTCTAACCATGGGATCCTTGCAAGGGGTCATGGGTTAACCATGCGATCCTTTCAAGGGGTCATGTGTTAACAACGAGATGCTTGCAAGGGGGTGATGGTCTAACCTCAGGATCCTTGAAAGGTGGTCAAGGGTTAACCTTGGGATCTTTTCTTGGGATATACTTGCAAGGGGGTCATGGGTTAACCATGTGATCCTTGCAAGGGGGTCATGGTCTAACCGTGGGATCCTTGCATGGGGGTCATGGGTTAACCATGGGATCATTGCAAGGGGGTCATGATCTAACCATGGGATGCTTGCAAGGGGGTCATAGGTTAACCATGGGATCCTTTCTAGGGGGATCCTTCCAAGGGGGTCATGGGTAAACCGTGGGATCCTTGCAAGGGGGTCATTGGTTAACCATGGGATCCTTGCAAGGGGGACATGGGTTAACCAAGGGATCCTTTCAAGGGGTCACGGGTTTTCCATGGGATCCTTACAAGGGGGTCATAGGTTAACCATGGCCTCCTTTTAAAGGGGTCATGGGTTAACCATGGGATCCGTTCTGGGGGGATCCTTATAAAGGGATCATGTGTTAACCGTGGGATCCTTGCGAGGCGATCATGGGTTGACCATTGGATCCTTTCTAGGGGGATTCTTGCAAGGGGGTAATGGGTTAACCAAGGGATCCTTGTTAGGGGGTCATGATCTAACCATGGAATCATTGCAAAGTGGTCATGGGTTAACCTTGAGATCCTCACCAGGGGGTCATAGGTTAACTTTGGGATCCTTGCAAGGGGGTGATCGTCTAACCACGGGATCCTTGCATGGTGGCAATGGGTTAACCATTGGATCTTTTCTAAAGGGATCCTTGCAAGGGGGTTATGGTCTAACCATGGGTTCCTTGCAAGGGGGTCATGTTTTAAGAATGGGATCCTTGCAAGGGGGTGATGGTCTAAACTCGGGATCCTTGCAAGGTGGTCAAGGGTTAACCTTGGGATCTTTTCTTGGGAGATCCTTGCAATGGGGTCATACGTTAACCACGGGATCCTTGCAAGGGGGTCATGGGTTATCCATGGGATACTTTCTAGGGGGATCCTTGCAAGGAGGTCATTGGTTAACCATGGGATCTTAGCAAGGGGGTTGTACTGGCCGAGGAGTAAAACCCGGCCACCGAGCTTGGATACCCGATCCAATAAAGGTGGGAAGGATAAGATATCGGTATTATCTTTAATAATCCTGATATTATCTCAAATAAACTTATCCGGTTAGAAGAGATAAAATCCCTCAAATTAAGGAGATCATATCTATCTTTAATAATCTTGATATTATCTCAAATAACCTTATCTGGTTAGAAGAGATAAATCCCTCAAATTAAGGAAATCATATCTCAAAGAAGATTTAAGTGATAAAAGGGGATAAATCCAGATCTCTTAAAGATATGAGGATCCTATTGTAAAAAGAGGAGAACCCAAGAGAGAGACTCACTTTTGAACAAACCTAGGTGACTCTCCCTTAAACGTATTAGTGAAACTAGCTCGACCAAGAGACTATTGAAGAGTCCTTGCTCGCTGGTATTCATCAGATACAAGATTAGCGGATTGAGATCACTATATGACCAAGGTTTGAACTGAGAACTACGTCTGGCTTTGATTCCCATTGGGATACGTAGGACCGGAATACAATATTCTGTCAAGCGATAATCTAAAACAACCTCATTGTTCACTATTGGTTTGACGTTCTACAGCGAGATTTCGGCAAGTCGGATCTCTGCAGGAACATGTGGTGCCCACCGTGGGGCTAGGTAAAAATTTTCCCTGGCCACGCTCTAAAAGACCATCAGCCGCCGTGCTGTTTCCCTGAGTCTTTTCACATTTTTCCTTCGATCTGGACCTTCTTCTTGGCAAGGCAGCGCTTGAGTTGGTTGAAGTTCTATTCCGGAGATGTGAAGCTCCCTGAATTACAGCTAACCGTCGAGTTGCACAAGACCAGATTGCGCTTCGGACCCGCACTGGGAGGATTATCAGCGTCGTCTTGCACATAGCTATCACTGCACGCTGTAAAGAAGGTCGACCGTGATGATATTCCACCGAGACTCCCTGGCTCGGTTTGAGAAAAAAAGGTTCCAGACACTAACCGCTTGAAAAAAGTGTTCTCAGTTATCAAAATGGATAGCTAAAGCCGTGATACACAAGTGAAGTCCTTCACTTTAAAAACAAAGTCCTAAAAAGGTTGACCGAGCTAAAATCGACCGAGTTGAGGTCGAAATGCCAAACCTAAAAAGGCAAAAACTAAAGACCTAAAAAAGGTTGACCGAGCTAAAGTCGACCGAGTTGAGGTCGAAATGCCGAACCTAAAAAGGCAAAAACTAAAGACCTAAAAAGGTTGACCTAGCTAAAATCGACCGAGTTGAGGTCGAAATGCCAAACCTAAAAAGGTAAAAAACTAAAGACCCAAAAAGGTTGACCAAGCTAAAATCGACCGAGCTAAAGTCGAAAAGCCTGACCGAAGTGGTCGACCGAGCTAAAATCGACCGATACTAAAGTCGAAGAGCCGGACCTAAAAAGGCGAAACTAATACCTAAAGAGGTTGACAAAGCTGAAATCGAAATGCCGAACCTAAAAAGGCAAAAGTCCTAAAGAGGTTGACTACGCTAAAATCAACCGAGCTAAAGTCAAAATGCTGGACCTAAAAAGGTAAACAAATAGCCTAAAATGGTTAACCGAGCTGAAATCGACTGAGCTAAAAGTCGAAATGCCGGACCTTAAAAGCCA
Source organism: Sophora flavescens (assembly GCA_030762895.1). NCBI lineage: Eukaryota > Viridiplantae > Streptophyta > Magnoliopsida > Fabales > Fabaceae > Sophora > Sophora flavescens. The sequence goes on from CM061069.1 coordinate 128,357,198, forward strand.
AAAGCCTAAAAAGGTTGACTAAGCTGAAATCGACCGAGCTAAAAGTCGAAATGCCGGACGTAAAAAGGCGAAACTAAAGAGCCTAAAAAGGTTGACCGAGCTAAAACTAAAGAGCCTAAAAAGGTTGACTGAGCTAAAATCGATCGAGTTGAGGTCGAAATGCCGAACCTAAAGAGGTAAACAATGACAAAAGGCAATGTCTTTTTTCATCTCGGGAACCGAGAAACTTTGGTCACAGTGCAAAACTAAGATGACTACCTCCGTCTCGGCTAGGCTCGGCCCCTTGATAGAATCTTCCACACATTCAAACTAGCTCAAAGCTTGGAGGGCTTGTGTATTGACCGAGGAGTAAAACCCGGCCACCGAGCTTGGATACCCAATCCAATAGAGGTGGGAAGGATGAGATATCGATATTATCTTTAATAATCCTGATATTATCGCCAACTCGAAGCGTGAAGCTCGGTCGCCCGAGGTGTTCACCGAAGAAATATATATATATATATATATATATATATATATATATATATATATATATATATATATATATATATATATATATATATATAGACCGAAGTGTGAAGCTCGGCCACTTACCTCGCCGACTTGAAAGGCTAAAAGAAGAGACTACATTTGTAAGTTCGACCACCGAGGTTGAACGATTGACCGAGGTACAAGATTGGTCATTAAGACTATGTTAAAAAGGGGAAAAGAACCTACACCATAAACCTTAGATTCTTCAAATAAGGTTTTCAAAGGCCAAGCTCGGCTACTGTCATGAAAACTTTTACGCTTCTACTAGCTCAAAGCTTGGGGGGCTTGTGTACCGGCCGAAGAGTAAAACCCGGCCACCGAGCTTGGATACCCGATCCAATAAAGGTCGGAAGGATAAGATATCGATATTATCTTTAATAATCCTGATATTCTCTCAAATAAACTTATCCGGTTAGAAGAGATAAAATCCCTCAAATTAAGGAGATCATATCTATCTTTAATAATTCTGATATTATCTCAAATAACCTTATCCGGTTAGAAGAGATAAAACCCTCAAAATAAGGAAATCATATCTCAAATAAGATTTAAGAGATAAAAGGGGATAAATACAGATCTCTTAAAGATATGGGGATCCTATTATAAAAAGAGGATAACCCAAGAGAGAGACTCACTTTTGAACAGAGCTAGGTGAATCTCCCTTAAGCGTATTAGAGGAACTAGCTTGACCAAGAGACTATTGAAGAGTCCTTGCTCGCTGGTATTCATCAGATACAAGATTAAGGGATTGAGAGCACCATATGGCCAAGGGTTGAACCAATAACTACGTCTGGCTTTGATTCCCATTGGGATATGTAGGACCGGAATACAATATTCTGTCAAGCCATAATCTAAAACAACCCCTGTTCTTTAGTCTCGATTAAACGTTCTCCGTCTAGATTCCCGTAATTCGGATCTTGGCAAAAACAGGGGTTAGATCCCTGCAAGGGGGTCATAGGTTAACCATGGGATCCTTTTTAGGGGGATTCTTGCAAGAGGGTCACGGGTTAACCGTGGGATCATTGCAAGGGGGTCATGGGTTAACCATGGAGTCCTTACAAGGGGGTCATGGGTTACCCATGGGACCCTTGCAAGGGGTCATGGTTTAACAAGGGATCTTTTCCAGGGGGATCCTTTTAAGGGGGTCATGGGTTAACCATGGGATCCTTGCATGGGTTAACCATGGGATCCTTGCAAGGGGGTCATGGTCTCACCATGGAGTCATTGCAAGGGGGTCATGGTTTAACCCTGGGATCCATTCTAGGGGGATCCTTGCAAGGGGTCAAGGGTTAACCATAGGATCCATGCAAGGGGGTCAGGTGTTGACCATTGGATCCTTTCTAGGGGGATCCTTGCGAGGGGGTCATGGGTTAACCAAGGGATCCTTGTTAGGGGATCATGGTCTAACCATGGGATCATTGCAAAGGGGTCACGGGTTAACCATGATATCCTTGCAAGGGGGTCGTGGGTTAACTATGGGTTCCTTGCAAGGGGGTCATAGGTTAACAATGGGATTCTTGTAAGGGGGTGATGGTCTAACCACGGGATCCTTGCAAGGTGACAATGAGTTAACCATGGGATCATTTCTACGGGGATCCTTGCAAGGGGGTCATGGTCTAACCATGGGATCCTTGTAAGGGGTCATGGGTTAACCATGAGATCCTTGCAACAGGGTCATGGGTTAACAATGGGACCCTTGCAAGGGGGTGATGGTCTAACCTCGGGAACCTTTCAAGGTGGTCAAGGGTTAACCTTGGGATCTTTTGTTGGGAGATACTTCCAAGGGGGACATGAGTTAACCATGGGATCCTTGCAAGGGGGTCATGGGTTATCCATGGGATCCTTGCAAGGGGGTCATGGGTTATCCATGGGTTCCTTTCTAGGGGGATCCTTGCAAGGGGGTCATGGGTTAACCATGGGATCCTTGCAAGGGGGTCATGGTCTAAAGATGGGATCCTTGCAAAAGGGTAATAGGTTAACCATGGGATCCTTTCTAGGGGTATCCTAGCAAGGGGGTCATGGGTTAACCGTGGGATCCTTGAACGGGGGTCATGGGTTAACAATGGGATCCTAGTAAGGGGGTCTTGGGTTAACCATGGGATCCTTTCAAGGGGGATCCTTGTAAGGGGTTCATGGGTTAACCGTGGGATCCTTGCAAGGGGGTCATGTTCTAACTAGGGGATCCATGCAAGGGGGTCATAGGTTAACCATTGGAAACTCTCTAGGGGGATCCTTGCAAGGGGGTCATCGGTTAACCAAGGGATCCTTGTTATGGGGTCATGGGCTAACCATAGGATCATTGCAATGGGGTCATAGGTTAACCATGGGATCCTTGCAAGGGGGGCCATGCGTTAACCATGGGATCCTTGCAAGTAGGTCATAGTCTAACCACGAGATCCTTGTAGGGGGCTAGGGGTTAACCATGGAATTTTTTATAGTGGGAACCTTATAAGTGGGTCAAGGATAACCATGGGATCTTTGCGTGGGGGTAATGGGTTAACTATGGGATCATTGCAAGAGGGTCATGGGTTAACCAATGGATCCTTTCTAGGGGAATCCTTGCAAAGGGATCGTGGTTTAAGCATGGGATCCTTGCAAGGGGGTCATGTGTTAACCATGTGATCCTTACAAGGGTGTCATGGGATAACCATGGGATCCTTGCAAGGGGGTCATGGGTTAACAATGGGATCCTTGCAAGGGGGTCATGGTCTAACCATGGGATCCCTGCAAGGTGGTCATTGGTTAACCATGGGATTCTTTCTATGGGGATCCTTGCAAGGGGGCCATAGGTTAACCTTGGGATCCTAGGAAGGGGGTCTTGGTCTAACCATGGGATCCTTGCAAGGAGGTCATGGGTTTACCAAGGGATCCTTTCCAGTGGGATCCTTGCAAAGGGGTCATGGGTTAATGATGGAATCCATGGGGGCATGGTCTAACCATGGGATCCTTGCAAGGGGGTCATGGGTTAACCATGGGTTCCTTTCAACGGGATACTTGCAAGGGGGTCATGGGTTAATCATGGGATCCTTGCAAGGGGGTCATGGTCTAACTATGGGAACCTTGCAAGGGGTTCATGGGTTAACCATGGGATCCTTTCTAGGGACATCCTCGTAAGTGGGTCAAGAGTTAACCATAGGATCCTTGCAAGGGGGTCATTGGTTAACCTTGATATCCTTATAAGAGGTCATAGTTATCGGTGGGATCCTTGCAAGGGGGTCATGGATTAACCATGGGATCCTTGCGAGGGGGTCAAGGGTTAACCATGGGATCCTTTCTAGGGGGATGCTTGCAAGGGGGTCATGGGTTAACTATGGGATCCTTGCTAGGTGGTCATGGTCTAACCATAGGATCCTTACAAGGGAGTCATGGGTTAACCATTTGATCATTGCAAGGGGGTCATGGGTTAACCATGGGATCCTTTCTAGGGGGATCCTTGTAAGGGGATCATGGGTTAACCGTGGGATCCTTGTAAGGGGGTCATGTTCTAACCATGGGATCCATGCAAGGGAGTCATGGGTTAACCATCGGATCCTTTCTAGGGGGATCCTTGCATGGAGGTCATGGGTTAACCAATGGATCCTTGTTAGCGGGTCATGGTCTAACAATGGTATCATTCAAAGGGGTCATGGGTTAACCATGGGAGCCTTGCAAATGGGTCATAGGTTAACCATGGGATCCACTCAAGGGGGTCATAGGTTAACAATGGGATCGTTGCAACTGGGTGATGGTAAAACCACGGGATCCTTGCAAAGTGGAAATGGGATAACCTTGGGATGTTTTCTATAGGTATCCTTGCAAGGGGGTCATGGGTTAACCATGGGATCCTTGCAAGGGGGTCATGGGTTAACCATGGGACCCTTTCTATGGACATCCTCGTAAGGGGATCATGGTCTAACCATGGGATCCTTGCAAGGAGGTCATGTGTTAGCCATGGAATCCATGGGGGTCATGGTCTAACCATGGGATCCTTCCAAGGGGGTCATGGGTTAACCTTGGTTTCCTTTCTACGGGATACTAGAAATGGGGTCATGGGTTAATCATAGGATCCTTAAAAGGGGTCATAGGTTATCCATGGGATCCTTTCAAAGGGCGCATGGATTAACCATTGAATCCTTGCGAGGGGGTCAAGGGTTAACCATGGGATCCTTTCAAGGGGGATGCTTGCAAGGGGGTCATGGGTTAACCATGGGATCCTTGCCAGGTGGTCATGGTATAACCATGGGATCCTTGCAAGGGGGTCTTTGGTTAACCATGTGATCATTGAAAGGGGGTCATGGGTTAACCATATGATCCTTTCTAGGGGGATCCTTGTAAGGGGATCATGGGTTAACCGTGGGATCCTTGCAAGGGGTCATGTTCTAACCGTGGGATCCATGCAAGGGGGTTATGGTTTAACCATTGGATCCTTTCTAGGGGGATCCTTGCAAGGGGGTCATGGGTTAATCAAGGGATCCTTGTTAGGGGGTCATGGTCTAACCATCGAATCATTGCAAAGGGGTCATGGGTTAACCATGGGATCCCAGCAAGGGGGTCATGTGTTAACCATGGGATCCTCGCAAGGGGGTCATAGGTTAACAATGAGATCCTTGCAAGGAGGTGATGGTCTAACCACGGGATCCTTGCATGGTGAAAATGGGTTAACCATGCGATCTTTTCTATGGGGATTCTTGCAAGGGGGTCATGGTCTAACCATGGGTTCCTTGCAAGCGGGTCATGTTTTAATAATGGGATCCTTGCAAGGGGGTGATGGTCTAACCTTGGGATCCATGCAAGGTGGTCAAGGGTTAACCTTGGGATCTTTTCTTGGGAGATCCTTGCAAGGGGTTCATACGTTTACCATGTGATCCTTGAAAAGGGGTCATGGGTTATCCATGGGATCCTTTCTAGTGGGATCCTTGCAAGGGGGTCATGGTCTAACCATGGGATCCTTGCAAAGGGGTCATAGGTTAACCATGGGATCTTTTCTAGGGGGATCTTTGCAAGGGGGTCGTGGGTTAACCATGAAATCCTTACAAGGGGGTCATGGGTTACCCATGGGATCCTTGTAAGGGGTCATAGTTTAACCATGAGATCCTTGCAAGGGGTTCTTGGGTTAACCATGGGATCCTTACAAGGGGTTTATGGTCTAACCATGGGATCCTTGCAAGGGGGTCATGGTTTAACCATGGGATCCTTTCTATGGGGATCTTTGCAAGGGGGTCAAGGGTTAACCATGGGATGCATGCAAGGTGGTCATGTGTAGACCATTAAATCCTTTTTAGGGGGATCCTTGCGAGGGGGTCATGGGTTAACCAAGGGATCCTTGTTAGGGGGTCATGGTCTAACCATGGGATCATTGCAAAGGCTCATGGGTTAACCATGGGATCCTTGCAAGGGGGTCATGGGTTAACCAAGGGATCCTCTTGAGGGGGTCATAGGTTAACAATGGGATCCTGGCAACGGGGTGATGGTCTAACCACGGGATCCTTGCAAGGTGGCAATGGGTTAACCACGGGATCTTTTCTTCGGGGATCCTTGCATGGGGGTCATGGTCTAACCATGGGATCCTTGCAAGGGGGTATTGGGTTAACCATGGGATCCTTCCAAGGGGGTCATGGGTTAACAATGGGACCCTTGCAAGGGGTGATGGTCTAACATCGGGATTCTTGCAAGGTGGTCAAGGCTTAAACTTGGGAACTTTTCTTGGGAGGTACATGCAAGGGGGTCATGGGATCCTTGCAAGGGGGTCATGGTCTAACCATGGGATCCTTGCAAGGTGGTCTTGGGTTATGCATGGGATCCTTTCTAGAGGGATCCGTGCAAGGGGGTCATGGGTTAACCATGGGATCCTTGCATGGGGTTCATGGTCTAACCATGGCATCCTTGTAAGGGGGTCATGGGTTATGCATGGGATCCTTTCTAGAGCGATTCTTGCAAGGGGGTCATGGGTTAACCATGGGATCCTTACGAGGGGGTCATGGTCTAAACATGGGATCTTTGCAAAGGGGTAATAGGTTAACCATGGGATCATTTCTAGGGGTATCCTTGCAAGGGGCTCATGGGTTAACTGTGGGATCCTTGCAAGGGGGTCATATGTTAACCGTGGGATCCTAGCAAGTGGGTCATGGGTTTACCATGGGATCCTTTCTTGGGGATCCCTATAAGGGGATCATGGGTTAATCGTGGGAACCTTGCAAGGGGGTTATGTTCTAACAAGGGGATCCATGCAAGGGGGTCATGGGTTAACCATTGGATCCTTTCTAGGGGGATTCTTGTAAGGGGGTCATCGATTAACCAAGGGATCCTTGTTAGGGGGGTCATGGTCTAACCATGGGATCATTCTAAAGGGGTCATCGGTTAACCAAGGGATCCTTACAAGGGAGGCTATTGGTTAACCATAGGATCCTTGCACGTAGGTCATGGTCTAACCATGATATCCTTGCTGGTGGCTAGGGGTTATCCATGTGATTATTTATAGGGGGAACCTTTTAAGTGGGTCATGGGTTAACCTTGGGATCTTTGCAAGAGGGTCATGGGTGAACCACGAGATCATGGGTAGTGGGTCATGGTTAACCATAGGATCTTTGCATGGGGGTCATGGGTTAACTATAGGATCCTTGCAAGAGGTTCATGGGTTAACCATGGTATCCTTTCTAGGGGAATCCTTGCAAAGGGGTCATGGGATAACCATGGGATCCTTGCAAGGGGGTCATATTTTAACCATGGGATCCTTACAAGGGTGTCATAGGTTAAACATGGGATCCTTGCAAGGGGGTCATGGGTTAACCATGGGATCCTTGAAAGGGGGTAATGATCTAACCATGGGATTCTTGCAAGGGGGTCATGGGCTAACCATGGGATCCTTGCATGGGGGTCATGGGCTAACCATGGGATCCTTGCAAGTGGGGCATGGGTTAACCATGAGATCATTGCAAGGGGTCATGGTCAAACCATGGGATCCATCCAATGAGGTCTTGGGTTAACCATGGGATCCTTTCTTTGACGATCCTTACAAAGGGGTCACAATCTAAACATGGGATCCTTGTAAGAGGGTCATGGGTTAACCATGGGATCCTTTCTTGGGCGATCCTTGCAAGGGGATCATGGGTTAACAATGGGATCCTTGAAAGGGGGTCAGGATCTGACCATGGGATCCTTGCAAGGGAGTCAGGAGTTAACCATGGGATCCTTGCAAGGGGATCATGGCCTAACCATCGGATCCTTGCAAGGGGGTCATTTGTTAACCATAGGATCCTTTCTAGGGGATCCTTGAAAGGGGGTCAAGGGTTAACCATGGCATCCTTGCAAAGGGGTGATGGTCTAACCATGGGATCCTTGCATGGTGGTCATGGGTTAACCATGTGATCCATTCTAGGGGATCCTTGCAAGGTGATCATGGTCTAACCATGGGATCCTTGCAAGGGGGTTATGGTCTAACCATGGGATCTCACCGGCAAGTGTACCGGGTCGTCACAAGTAATAAAATAAAACACGGTAAGTAATTACCGAGGTCGAACACAAGGATTGGGCTACCAATTCTAACAACTCGTAAGTAATCTGATAAGTTTGGCCAAGTAACAACAATGGTTGAGAAGATAGAGAGAAAATAGGATCGCAATTCAATTCAAAAATTCAATTAGAGAAATAGTATTAAAATCTGGAATTAAAACATCTAAGGTCACAAATCCACCTACCCAATCATGCATAGTACCCAAGTGATGATGATTCCCTCCCTAAGTTCAATTCCAATGTCAACCAGGACCCCCAATTTCTCCTAATGACACTCTCGTGCTCAATAGGACGTATTCAACAATTGAGTTAATTACTTACTAGGTCTCATAACCCAATCATCAAACTCTATTAAATCTAGTTCCTATAAGGTTGCACCGATCTCCTATTCACTCTCGTGCAATATTCGATCAATGATCCCAATTCAAGTTCTAAACGCGAATTGCTTACTAAGCCTCATCAACGTTAACTAGTCAATCACGCATGCATGTGATCAAGCAATGAATTCAGAATTGGAAAACATGAATTGAGATAAAGGAGAGAAACATACATCACATGGAACTACACCGTCATGGGTGGTTTCATTGATCCCTTAGACAAGGGGATTACCTCCTCATGCTTGTAACAAGATACAAACACTTGAAGTTCATCCTAATTGTACAATAAGAAAAGAAAATAAGGAGACACAGCTCCAGAGAACAAAGATTCGTCAAAACTGAACTAAAAACAAGTGGTGAACCAAAAGTTTTTTCAATCTGCCCTAAAACAACAATTTATAGATTTCAGAATCTGCGCCCGCTCGCGAGGCGAGTAGCCTCTCGCGAGGCGAATTTCAGTTTTGGCTCGGTGCTCCATCCCGAGTTTGAATATTCGCAAGGTGAGGTAGTGTTTCGCGAGGCGAGGCAGAGAGGATGACATTTCTGGCACAGTCAGACCTTTAGACTCGCGAGGCAAGATGGTGATTCGCGGGGCGAGACAGAGAGGGTGACATTTGCTGTTCAGGCTGGTCTTCAGGCTCGCGAGGCGAGCTCCTGTTTCGTGAGGCGAAACCTTCAGAATTGCTTTTCCACTGTTTTCTTCATTTTCCTTGACTCTAAGAGCTTCACTTCTAACCTGAAACAATCAAAAGAAAACGAAAAGCGTAATTCTACTCAAAATAGACTAAAAACTACTAAAAATGCATAAAACGAGTCAAAGTCTAACTTAGGAACAAAACAAGGCCAATTTGGGAGATTAGCGAGGGTGACTCGCCCAATTAGGCACAAAATATACCCCTTTTCTAGCTGGAAACTAGATGAGCCAGAGGCTCATCAAAACACCCCAAACTTAAACCTTGCTTGTCCCCAAGCAAGCTAAAACTCAAAAAGACTCAAGGCTTGGCAAGCTTAAGGATTCAATCAATTCTTGCACAAATTTCCTGCAATTTAACACAACAATTTTTTTCTCAATGTTTTACCCCATTGCAACAATGTAATCCCCACATTCATTTACTTTAAACAATTGAGAACTTCCATCATTCATGTAATCAGTAATCTGAGCAAGGGATCCAAGTTACACACAAAAGGGAGATCACCAATTTCAAACAATTGCCTTCCTCACAAGGGCATTTAATATTTCACTCATTCGCTCAATTTGTCTAGGCTATAAACTTTTCACTCAAGTTCACATTTCAAGAGCACTTCCCATGAATTTGATTTTCATCTCAAACAAAATTCCCACGAAAACATGCATGCAACATCAAAAGGGCTTTTAAAGGTTGTAATGGGGCCTGGCTAAGGGTAGGATATTCAAAGGTACTAGGCTATACATCCCTAGGAATTAAGAGAGCACAAACATTCGACACATTAAATCTCCACTCAAATTCCTTTTTTCCATTTTTCCTTTTTGCCTTGGGTGACTACAGCCTTTCTCTTCTAATACCCTTTTTTGACATTTTGTTACTTTTCTTCTTCTTTTTTTTCCTTTTTTTTTCTTTTTGCCTTTGGATCCAAGCTTTATTTTTCTTTTTCTCAACCCAGAATGACATATCATACCTTGTAGCCACCCCAAACTTAGTTTCTTGCAACCCTTCTCTTGCTAAGCTTCCATTGGATCCTTGAAGGGGTCATGGGCTAACCATGGGATCCATTCTAGGGGGATCCTTGCAAGGGGGTAATGGGTTAACCATGGGATCCTATCTAGGGTATCCATGCAAGGGGGTCATGGGTTAACCATGGGATCCTTGCAAGGGGGTCATTGGCTCACCATAGGATCTTTGCAGGGGGTCATGGGTTAACCATGTGATCTTTACAAGGGGGTCATGATCTAACCTTCGGATCCGTGTAAGTAGGTCATGTGATAAACATGGGATCATTTCTAGGCGGATCCTTGCAAGGGGGTCATTGGTTAACCATGGAATCCTTTCTAGGAGGATCCTTGGAAGGGGGTCATGGGTTAACCAGGGGATCCTTGCAGGGGGGTCACGGTCTAACCGTCGGATCCTTGTAAAGGGGTCATAGGTTAACCATGGGATCATTTATAAGGCGATCTTTACAAGTGGGTCATAGGTTAACTATCGAATCCTTGCATGGGGGTCATGATCTAACCATGGGATCCCTGCAAGGGGGTCACGGGTCATCGATGGGATCCTTGCAAGAAGGTCGTGGCCTAACCATTGGATCCTTGCAAGAGGTCATGGGTTAACCATGGGATCCTTTCTAGGGGGTCTTTTCATATGGGTCATTGGTTAACCATGGGATCCTTACAAAAGGGTCATGGTCTAACCATGGGATCATTGCAAGGGGGTCGTGGGTTAACCATGGGATCCTTTCTAGCGGGATCCTTGAAAGGGGGTCATTGGTTAACCATGGGATCCTTGCAAGGGGTTCATGGGTTAACCATGGGATCCTTGCAAAGGGGTCATGGTCTAACCATGGGATCCTTTCAAGGGGGTCATGGGTTAACCATGGGATCCTTTAAAGGGGATCCTTGCAAGGGGGTCATGGGTTAACCATGGGATCCTTGCAATGGGGTCATGGTCTCACCATAGAATCTTTGCAGGGGGGTCATCGATTAACCATGGGATCTTTCTAGTGGGAACCTTGCAAGGGGGTCATGGGTTAGCCATGTGATCTTTTCAAGGGGGTCATGATCTAATTATTGGATCCTTGAAAGGGGGTCATGGGTTAACCATGGTATTCTTTCTAGGAGGATCCTTACAAGGGGGTTATGGCCTAACCATGGGATCCTTTCAAGGGGGATCTTTGCAAGTGGGTCATTGGTTAACCATGGGATCCTTGCAACGGGGTCACAGGTTAACCATGGGATCCTTGCAAAGGGGTTGTGGTCTTACCATTGGATCCTTGCAAGGGGACATGGGTTAACCATGGGATCCATTCTACGGGGATCCTTACAAGGGAGTCATGGGTTAACCATGGGATCCTTGCAAGGGGGACATGGTCTAACCATGGGATCCTTGCAAGGGGGTCATGGCTTAACCATGGGATCTTTACAAGGGGTCGTGGTCAAACCATGGGATCCTTGCAATGGGGTAATGGGTTAACCATGGGATCCTTTCAAGGGGATCCTTGCTACGGGGTCGTGGGTTAACCATGGGATCTTTTCAAGAGGGTCATGGATTAACAATGGGATCCTTGTAAGGGGGTCACGGGTTAACCATGGGAACCTTTCTAGCGGGATACTTGCAAGGGGGTCATGGGTTAAGCAAGGGATACTTGAAAGGGGGTCATGAACTAACAATGGGATCCTTGCAAGGGTGTTGACAGCGTGCGACGCGACGCGTGCTCGTGCGATTCCGGCAAGTGTACCGGATTGTCGCCAAGTAATAAAAGATATCGATCCCACAGAGACTGTGATCTCGAATCACAACTAATTTTCAATTTGGTAAATCTGGACTGTAAGGAAGGGATTTGTATTTTGAAAAGGTTTTAAATTTGAATTAAGAGATAAATAAAACAGAAAACAAATCTCTTTGTGGTTTTTGGATCTAAATGGATTCCTAGGGATTTGGGTTACCTACGAGGCTGTTTATGTTACTAATCTGATTTACCTTTGTTAATTATCGAAATTGCCTTGAAGGCGAGTTTATCGTCGAATAGTTTAAGCTCCCTCTCGGGTTACAAAAACCGTGCCCAATTGACCCAACCCCTACTCTCGTGGTAGTCGAACTCAGATTGGACCCTTTGCATTTTGTGACAACTCGTTGATCCTCGAGGGACGGCTTCTAACTCTCGTGATTTCAGTCCCAAGTCTGACTCTATAGATCCGACACCTAAGTTCACCGCTAGGTTATTCCTTAGAATGCCTATGACACGCAAACAAGTGGCCACCGAATTTACGAGTGATTCAATCACTAGAAATCAGATCTAAAACAAAATCGTAATTAACAAAGATTTTACATCAAATTAACATCATAAACAAAACCTGGGCATAGCCGCAATCCCTAGAAACTAAGCTACTACTCAAGCCTTGTCATGGTGACGACAAGCTTGATTACAAATAACATGAAAGTAAAACTAAGAGAAGAGAGAATGAGAAGAAGAGAGAGATCCTAAATTGTAGCCTAAGAGTAGTAGCCAAAAGTCCTAATGTATATGTGTGTGTCTTCTGCCTCTGCCTGGTCCTTATTTATAGATGTGGGAAGTTTGAATTCCAATCTAACTCAAATTCTGATCCAATTCAGTTGCTTCAGGTCCAAGTAATGCGCGTCACGACCGTGATGGCTTCTGCCTTGGGCACTTCTATGGATTTCAGATCCTTCGCGACGCGAGACCTCAATTTTCATGCTTGTCACGGCCGTGACGGTCTCTGACTTGTGGGGGTTTTTGGTCACGGTCGTGATGGACATCACGGCCAGGCCATGACAGATTCTGACTTCAGCCTTTCTTCCTTTTCAGTTTTGCTCGATCATGGCCGTGATGGTCATCACGGATAGACCGTGATGGTCTCTGTTTGGCTCATTTTCTTCACTTTTCAATCCCTATCTTCATCCAAACTCCATCATGGTTGATCTTGAGCATTTTATCCTTGATTTCTGCAAAACAACACCACGAAAACCGCCTTACCCGTTCCAAAGGAAAAACTAACAAAAATCAAATTAAATGCCCCTAAACTACATGAAAATGCATGCAAAATGATAGACAAAGATGAGGTGAAATCACACTCATCAAATCACCCCAAGCTTAAGATTTTGCTTGTCCTCAAGCAATTACCCAGGCCATAAGATATAAATAATCAGAGCATGGATAGTGAATCAAGAACCCGAGAAACTAATCCAAATGACAGGCATATTTAATAAGCACCCAAGAGATAATCGATTTCAAGTTCAATTAGAAGCTTATGATCTAAATCCATATTCTCACTGACTTGGGCACTCGTCTCACCTCACTCAAGTGTTCCAGGGTATATGACATTTCGCTCAATTTCCTCAAGGAAAGTATTCTACCATAGGCTTGACTATTAACCAAATCTCTACTTTATTAATGAAAACACATAAGAATCAAGAGGTCTTTTACTTTGGTTGTAATGTGGCCATGGGATTAATTGTTAGGTGGGAAAATCAAGAGAAGGGAAATTCGAGAAGGCTAAACAAATTATCAAACATTGCAAAGCATGACACCTTCTAAAATACCTTTTTTGGGCTTTGATTTACTTTTCCACCTTTCTTTCTTTTTCTTTTTCTTTTTATTTCTCACTTTCTTTTGTCATCCCCTTCTCCATTTTTTTTGTGTTTATTTCATTTCATTTATTTGGAGAAGGGGATATTTTTCTAGCTCAAGAGAAATATTTTCTAACTTTCTCATCCCATACTTTTTCAAACTACCTTTTTACCCTTTTTGTAATACTTTAAAAGGTGCCATACCAAACATTATTTATCAAAGCATTTCATGGTACCAAGAAAAGTATTTTAATCTTTTAGGCTCAAAACTGGGCAACTAAGGGGTAGCATTCAATCAGTCGAAGCTCAGAAGGCCGGAAAAAATACCTAGTGCCTCGATCATTTTCAAAAATGTTTTCAAAAATTTTCAAGTTTGAAAACGGTTTCAAGTCAAGTTCTAGAAAATACAGTCCAAGAGGAATTAAAACACTCTATCACAAGGAATGGGGTAGATTTAGTGAGTACCCCTTTTAGGCTCAAAATCTTACATTTAATAGTTCAAAAATCAGTGAGAAATACAAATCTAAGAACCACATGCTAATTATTAACTATCAAAAGATTATCTCAAGAATTTTTATTTTTAGCCTTATCACCAGAATAAAAAAAATTGGGTTCAAAAATTCACTATCTCAATTCATTTGGCACCAAGTTCTCACAATTGGATGCATATTCTAAGTGAGGGGCAATCTAGAGAATGTGATCATGCAAAATTATGCCTATATGAATGCAACATGAAAAATGTAAAATGCAAAATTTTTCAAAAATACCCCTGCCCCAAGCTTAAAAACTTACATTGTCCCCAATGTAAATAATCAAGTCGGAGAGAGGAGAAATATTGGAACAACTCACCGAGGTGGTATCGGGTGTTGGCTTACATTCCAGTCAAAACCTTGGTGGAAATAGCATCACGGCCGTGAGGCTCATCACGGGCAGGCCGTGATCCTTTCTGGTCTCCTTTATTAGCTCATCACGGCCGTGACCACTGTCACGGCCTGGGCGTGATGGCTTCTGACTTTATTAGTCCTTGCTCTTTTTGTTCTACCTTCCTCTTTAACCTGAAAACACTAGACAAATCTATTAATTTATGATTTTTGCCTCTTGATATTCTCAAATTATTCAAGAGCTTAATTCAAAAACAAAAGGAAAAGGGAAAGAAAACTTGGGTTGCCTCCCAAGAAGCGCTTATTTACGGTCCTAAGCTTGACCAAACTTCCTTCAACCAACCGGGGTCGACTGGGCGTAGAAGTGCAGGAACACTTCTCTTCCATGGGAGTCCTTCAAAGAGCCGATTCTGCTCATATGGCCAATTACGCTTCCGCTTTGCTCTTTTCATTCGGACCTTCCTGACCTTCCTTCCTCTCGGCGGAAGTTTTGTTTCCGCATGGATAGCAACTCCAACTCCATCACCATTTGGTGCATCATCAGCCATGCAAATCTTCCGAGTCGCTTCCATGTTGAGTTCTTCCTTTACCACTGGAGACGTGATATCAATCCTGCACACATGGCTCTCAAAAGGAGGGTTGTTATATGAGTTAGTAAATTCAAAATCGACCCTACCTTCCTCTACATTTAGAGAGAGTTTACCATTCCTTACATCTATTACTGCTCCAGCGGTGGCCAAGAATGGCCTTCCTAAAATGATGGGGAATTCAGAATTCCCTTTCATATCCAATACCAGGAAATCGGTAGGGATGAAGAATTTCCCTACCCTTACAGGAACATTCTCTAGTATGCCTAGAGGAGTCCTAGTTGAGCCATCCGCAAATTGTAAGGAGAATTTGAATGGTCTCAACTCTTTCGTTCCCAACCTTTCCAAGATAGTGAGCGGCATCAAGCTCGCACTAGCCCCTAAGTCACATAAGGCTTGGTCGATTTGCACTTGTTTAATTGAGCAAGCGATAGAGAAGCTACTTGGGTCATTCAGTTTAGGAGGCATATTAGATTTTTTCATGACATTTGGCTCCTCAGTTAGGCTCTTAGTTTCTACTTCCACTTGCTTTCTCTTGACCAACCTTTGTGGGAAAGGTATCGGGGGTTGGTACGGTGGTGGAGGGACATACTTTGGTTCTGGCTCTTCATCTTCGCTCATGTCCTCCTCCGGTTCCACATCCTTTTCCCCTACCCCAAGCTTATCATCCCTTAAGTGTATGGCATTACAATGCTCAATGGGATTAGCTTCGGGTTGACCCGGGAACGTACCCTTAGGTCTAGTGTATGTGCTGGCTTGTTGGGCAATCTGGGTTTCTAGCATCTTGTTGTGGATGACTAAGTTGTCTACCTTGGACACTAGCTCTTTTATTGCCTCGTTCACTTCCCTGCCTTGTTGTCTAAACTCTTCATTTTGTTTTGTTTGGGTTTCAACAAAACTTTCCAATAAAGACTCGAGTTTAGACTGCTGTACCTGAGGATACCCCTGTGCGGGTTTCCTATTACCTTGGCCCTCTTGGAACTCGTGGTTCAGCGTGTTGCTGTAGTTGCCGTAGGATAGGTAAGGGTTGTTCTTCCTTTGGTTGTAGGGATTTGGGGGAGCATAATTGGGCAACTTCGGGTTTGTGTCGTAGAAGTTGTGACAAGCTTTCACTTGTTCCCCCGAAGCGCCGGATCCATGAGCAATACCACGTGGGCACTCCATGATGTCGTGTCCCTGCATTCCACAAATCTCACAAACAATGTTAGTAGCACCTATTGCACTCACATTAGCCCTTTCAAGCCGATCAAAACGTTTATTAAGTGAGTCTATTTTTGACATTATAAGATCAGTGCTATTAACTTCAAACTTACCCCCCGAAATCTTGTTCGGGTTATTACCTCTTTCTGAACCCCATTGGTGGTAGTTGGTGGCCACGTTTTCAATGATGTTGAATGCCTCAGTCAGAGGCCTATTCATAAAGGCTCCACCAGCTGCAGAATCAAGTGACACCTTCGAAGAGTAGTCCAATCCGTTGTAGAAGGAGTGCACTAGTAACCACCTTTCGAGTCCATGGTGTGGGCAAGACTCCAGCAGTCCCTTGTAGCGATCCCAAGCTTCCGATAAGGATTCTCCGTCTTTTTGGAAGAAGCCAGTGATCTGGGTTCGTATATAGTCCGTCTTGGATGGAGGGAAGAATTTCTCCAAGAACGCCTGTTCCAGTTGGTCCCAAGTAGACAAGGTGTTGGCGGGCAATTGCTTTAGCCAAGCCTTTGCCTTTCCAGTCAGAGATGAGGGGAATAACCTTAAGCGTATAGCATCGACCGGGGCACCATAAATCATAATTGCATCGGTGAACTCCAAGAATGTTTCTACGTGATCAGTCGGGTCCTCCGAATGCAATCCTCCGAATTGGTGCTGCCTAATCATGTTGATTAGCATAGGCGGTATAGTGTAGTTCTCCGCCTCAATCTTTGGCCTGGCAATCCCAGTTCGCAAACCCCTAGCATTTGGGGCTGCCTAGTCCTTCAATGGTTTCGTATCCGGTTGATTCGCCATTAGTGGAATGGGGGTCAACCTTTCTTTCTCACTTTGTAGTCTCCTACGTCTATGGAAGGTCCTCTCGATTTCTGGATCAACCTCACTAAGGCTCCCAAGACTTAGGGATCTTTGCATATAACACACAGAGAGATGGATACACTAGAAGGAAAGAAATTTTGATTTTTTTTTCAAATATAAAAATTAAATAAAAAGAAAAGGTCCAGAAAATTCAATTTAAAAATTAAATTGAGATTCGAAAACGCACAATCCCCGACAACGGCGCCAAAAAAACTTGACAGTCGTGCGCGACGCGCGCTCGTGCGATTCCGGCAAGTGTACCGGATTGTCGCCAAGTAATAAAAGATATCGATCCCACAGAGACTGTGATCTCGAATCACAACTAATTTTCAATTTGGTAAATCTGGACTGTAAGGAAGGGATTTGTATTTTGAAAAGGTTTTAAATTTGAATTAAGAGATAAATAAAACAGAAAACAAATCTCTTTGTGGTTTTTGGATCTAAATGGATTCCTAGGGATTTGGGTTACCTACGAGGCTGTTTATGTTACTAATCTGATTTACCCTTGTTAATTATCGAAATTGCCTTGAAGGCGAGTTTATCCTCTAATAGTTTAAGCTCCCTCTCGGGTTACAAAAACCGTGCCCAATTCACGCGAAGGGACTCTCGCGACGCGAGACCTCAATTTTCATGCTTGTCACGGCCGTGACGGTCTCTGACTTGTGGGGGTTTTTGGTCACGACCGTGATGGACATCACGGCCAGACCATGACAGATTCTGACTTCAGCCTTTCTTCCTTTTCAGTTTTGCTCGATCATGGCCGTGATGGGATCACGGCTAGGCCGTGATGGGCATCACGGCTAGGCCGTGATGGTCTCTGTTTGGCTCATTTTCTTCACTTTTCAAGCCCTATCTTCATCCAAACTCCATCATGGTTGATCTTGAGCATTTTATCCTTGATTTCTGCAAAACAACACCACGAAAACCGCCTTACCCGTTCCAAGGGAAAAACTAACAAAAATCAAATTAAAAGCCCCTAAACTACATGAAAATGCATGCAAAATGATAGACAAAGATGAGGTGAAATCACACTCATCAGGTGTCATGAGTTAACCATGGGATCCTTGCAAGGGGATCATGGCCTAACCATGGGATTCTTGCAAGGGGGTCATTTGTTAGCCACATGATCCATTCTAGGGGGATCCTTGCAAGGGGGTCATGGGTTAACCATGGGATCATTGCAAGGGGGTCATGGTCTAACCATGGGATCCTTGCAAGGGCGTCATGGGTTAACCATGGGATCCTTTCTAGGGGGAACTTTTCAAGTGGGTCATGGGTTAACCATGGGATCGTTGCAATGTGGTCACGGGTTAACCATGGGATCCTTGCAAGGGGGTCGTTGTCTATCCATTGGATCCTTTTAAGTGGTCATTGGTTAAACATGGGATCCATTTTAGGGAGATCCTTGCAAGGGGGTCATCGGTTTACCATGGGATCCTTGCAAGGGGTCATAGTCTAACCAAGGGATCCTTGCAGGGGGGTCATGGTTTAACCATGGGATCGTTTCTAGGAGATCCATGCAAGGGGGTCATGGGTTAACCATGGGATCCTTGCAAGGGGGTAATGGTCTCACCATAGGATCTTTGCAAGGGGGTCATGAATTAACCATGTGATCTTTTGATGGGGGTCATGATCTAACCATCGGATCCTTGCAAGGGGGTCATGGGATAACCATGGGATCCTTTCTAGGGGGATCCTTGCCAGGGGGACATGGTCTAACCATGGGATTCTTGCAAGGGGGTCATGGCTTAACCATGGGATCATTACAAGTGGGTCGTGGTCAAACCATGGGATCCTTGCAATGGGGTAATGGGTTAACCATGGGATCCTTTTAAGGGGGTCGTGGTCTAACCATTCACTGGTGCAATAAGTGCTTTTTACGTCAGTTAAAATTGATTTTTTACGTCAGAATAGTGACTGACGTAAATACAGCTGACGTTAATAGTTAATATTTTAACGTCAGTTGAGAACTGACATTAAATTTAAAACTATTAACGTCAGTTATTTAACACAACTGACGTTAATGTTTTAAAAATTAACGTCAATTTTTTAAACAACTGACGTTAAACATAAAACTATTAACGTCAGTTCTTTAAGACAACGGACGTTAATTTTGTCAAAACTAACGTCAATTGTTATAAAGAACTGACGTTAAAGGTTTAATTTTAACGTCAGTTGTTTATTACAACTGACGTTAATAGTGTACTGTAGATTTTGTAAAATACTATTAATGTTAATAGATTTTTTTTTTAAATTCAGTTTTAAAATATCACTCCCCTCAGCTATCCCTTCATTCAGTAAATATCCCAGTAAAACAGAATATCAACACATTACAGAATTGCAAAGGAAAAATGGAACAATTGGGGGACTTAAAACCAAAACCCATGTATATATATAAATAAATTTTAGTTCCAATGTCTAAAAAACAAAACTACCAATCTAAGGATATATATATACATGTTATTAATTAGTTTCTAAAGTCTAACAAAAAAACTATTTATCTAAGTATTGCGGAGGTATCTTGTCAATTCCTTTTTCAGTCGCATACTTGAAGAAGAATTCAGCGAAGCGCATCCTCAAGTCTCTTAACTCATCTTCTTGAATAGGCGATTGGTCTCTAAATACCTACACACGTTCAAATAATAACAATAACATCAATGCAAGTCATCTTCAAAACTATAATATATAATTTAACAAGTTGTTTAAATATTACCTTAATCCATCCATCCGTAATAGATGCGGAGACTATGTTCAGCATATGAAGCATCACATAATAGCCGCACGACCACCCGTCAATTTGAAATCGAGACTACCAACAAAATTAATTTCAACGTCAGTTGAATATACATATAAATTAGTAATTATAATATTAATTATTTGATAAATAAACTACCAAACCTTGAGGATGTTCCATACAGGATTTGCTTTAGCCCTAGAAGTCCTACTTCTCCCGTTGGCGCAACTTATGCTACTCGCCTTCAGCGCGCTATCATAAACAAATAATCATGTCGATCAATTAACAAATTCATATATCATGTTTGTAATAAACTAAAAACAACTGATATTAAAACTTAAATTAAATTAAAAACAACTGAGACATGGTGTGGCGGTGGATGTTCTTCGCCTGATTCTGCCGACCCTTATTTGTCTTAGCCTATTCAAACAAAAACACATAATTAAATACAGTTAAATGATCTATAATAAGCATACAAAATTAACTTAATCAACCAACCTGAAATTCTCCATCCTGTCGACTCCTGGCAAACATATCCCAAGTATCCTGATCAATCCAGGGATAATCCGAGAACATTTTATCAAGCCGCTTCTTCCCAGATACATAGTACCTGGTAAGATCATGCTTGAACCCATTCCAACTCTTTGATACCATTTTCATACATTTATGACGATGATCCTCGTCATTTGGCACAGTCCAAGCTACCTACACATTAAATACATAACAACTGGATGGATTATAACTCGGATAATTATCTAATAATGTAAATCAAACGAATGTAAAGGTAAAATACCGTGATAACCTCCCAAATCTGATCCTTAACATTCTGTGGAACGTCATTCCAGTGGTTGTAGTTGATGCTTACGTGCTGCTTCGCTTGTAGAAACACCCACTTATTAAATTCTTTAGCACGGGGTCCCTGGGCATTTAGATTAGCATCGAAGGACACCTCAAGCTTCTGGACGCTTTTCTTGTCCTTCTCTAGTTTCTTCAACGAGGTGGCTCCTCTACCCCGTTTCCTACGAGCCTGTGATGCCTGTATGGACAAGAAAAATGATAAAATAGAGGGTTGTAACATTATAAACTTGCATTAAAAAGAAGGACTAAAGATAGTATGTAACATGTGAACTTACACTAGAATCAGGCGTAGGCGTGATCAGGTCCTGCGAAACCCCCACAGTGTCCTCCCGTGCATATGGGCTATCCGACTGATCCATATGTATGCCTGTTCAAAAACAATATATATGTATTAACATAGGTTATAACTCAAAATAAATACAGAAGTATAAATAAAAATAACTAGATATATAGGTCCTGTAGATGTACAAAACATCTATATATCCAATATATGGACAATACGGGAGATTGAAAACTATAGTTTTTGAAGATTGCCAAGCATTGGTCACGGCCACATCACGGCCGTAACGTGCCAACTGAACCGGACCCTCATAGGCAGAACTGATCACGGCCCAGCCGTGATGAGCATCACGGCCGTGACAGATCAACTTGCAGAGCAACATGCACTCTAAACCAAAAATAGAGACATTCCAAACAACTCAAACTCACGGTTTAAAGTTACAACTACTGAGACTACAGTTTCAATATACACTCAAAACCAAAATAGAGACATTCCAAACAACTCAAACTCACAGTTTCAAGTTTCAACTACTGAGACTACAGTTTCAACCAGCAGGGCAACATGCATGCACTCAAAACCAAAAATAAAAAAATGTGCCCTAAAGACTCACCAGAAATAGGCGCTCGCGTGGTGGTGGGGGGGAAGCTCGAGTGGTGGCCAACGTTCGATGTGGTTACTGAGAGCAGAGGGACAAGGAGAGTTAGTGCGCGGGAAGGGGAAAGAGAGATGTCAAGTTATTGCAAAGAATGAGCGGGAAAGACAGAGTTAGGGGTTATGAGTGTACCTCACGGTGGTGGCGAAGAAGCCCTCACGGTGGTTGCGGTGGAGATGAGCTCGCGATTAGGGCAGAGTGAGAGCGATAGTGAGGGTTGAGAGTGAGGGTTGAGCGTGATGAAAAGAGAAAAAAGACGTACAGAGAAGTGCAGAAGGCGCGCGGGTGTAAACGTTATAATTAAAATAAAACAACATTTTACGTCAGTTGTTAGTAAAACCTGACGTTAAAGGTCATATATTTAACGTCAGTTGTCTTAAGAAACTGACGTTAAAAACACTCACACTTATTACGTCAGTTGTTAGTAAAAACTGACGTTAAAGGTCATATATTTAACGTCAGTTGTATTAAGAAATTGACGTTAAAAACACTCACACTTCTTACGTCAGTTGTATTACTCAACGGACGTTAAAAGTTTATTAGTTTCTGCAAAAACATTCATTCCTTTGACTACTGTGCTACTTACCCATTCACCTTGTACCTAATCCTCTTAATGAGCATTAAGTTTATAGATAAGTTTTCAAGAAAATCAGAATAGCTCAGTAACTTCATCCACTGCTCCTATAAATAGCTTCCTTCCATCATTTTAATTTTTTCTGCTTCACAATATGGCTCTGCCATGGAGATTAACTTCATCACTCTTTCTTCCTATGCCTAGACTCAAAGATCTTTGTCTTAATGGTCAAACAATTTCTGAGGTTGTGTAAATCACATTACATGGATGGTAAGGTTGGGTGAATCACGTAATGTGATTCTCTCACTTTATTTCATCCCCGTCATCCCTTTCACTTTGCTTTGGAAGCAAGTGACTGTGGATTCAAGACGATGCATCAAGGAATTCCAGTGAAGAAGAAAGATGCAAAGATCCATTTCACTTTGCTTTCGCTGCTAGTGACTGAGGATTTACTTTGCATCATGGAATTCAAGTGAGGGAGGTGATGCATCCATTGGAGTTTCGATGACGGACCGAGAAGAAAATGATGTTGATGCGAAACTTTTTTATATTTTAGGGCTATGTTGCAGAAATTTTTTATCTTTTAATCATGTAATTTTAACTTATGAATCGCTTCAATGACATACGATTTGATTATACATATAACTTGTTTTATGTTAAGTGTTTATTTTTTTTTAATTTGCACAAGAATTTGTTTACTAATTCAAGCTAATTAATAAAAATTAAAAATAAACTTGTTTAAAAAAAATGTTTAGAAATAAACTGCAGTACTATATGGAGTGATCTGCGTTAAGAGGGACAACAGGGACATGACAACCAATGAAATGAGTTTCATAATTATTTACGTCAGTTATTTATAGAACTGACGCAAATAGTGATTTAATATTTACAAACTGCCACCACCTCATTTTTAACGTCAACTTAATTTATGACTGCCAAGTTCCCGTATATTAATTACATTATTTCCAATATCCATTCTGCACGTTTATAATATATAGGATTATTTACGTCAGCTATTTATTTAACTGAAGTAAAAATCATACTTTTAACATCAGTTGTATAAAAAACTGACGTTAACAATAAATATTTTTTATTTTAAAAACACTTTTAACGTCAGTTTTTTTAAACAACTGACGTTAAAAGTGTATATATATCTGCAAAAACATTCATTTCTTTGACTACTGCGCTACTTACCCATGCACCTTGTAACTTAATCCTCTTAATGAGCATTAAGTTTATAGATAAGTTTTGAAGAAAATCAGAATAGCTTAGTAACTGAAGGATTATTTACGTTTATAATATATAGGATTATTTACCTGACTATTTATTTAATCAAGTAAAAATCACACTTTTAACGTCAGTTGTATAAAAAACTGACGTTAACAATAAATATTTTTTATTTTAAAAACACTTTTAACGTCAGTTTTTTTAAACAACCGACGTTAAAAGTGTATAGATATCTGCAAAAACATTCATTCCTTTGGCTACTGTGCTACTTACCCATGCACCTTGTAACTTAATCCTCTTAATGAGCATTAAGTTTATAGATAAGTTTTCAAGAAAATCAGAATAGCTTAGTAACTTCATCCCCTGCTCCTATAAATAGCTTCCTTCCATCCTTTTAATTTTCGGCTTCACAATATGGCTCTGCCATGGAGATTAACTTCATCACTCTTTCTTCCTATTCCTAGACTCAAAGATCTTTGTCTTAATGGTCAAATAACTTCTGAGTTTGTGTAAATCACATTACATGGGTGATAAGTTTGTGTAAACCACATTATGTGAGTTGCTCACCTTATCATCCTTCCGGAGAATCAGCTGCTGGAGGGCAAATCAGGTGCTCGGGCGTCACAGTTCCAAAACCTCAGCTTTGGCAGCAATTGACCGTCATGGAAGTCTCTAGAACCACTGCCTTTGCTTGAAACAGATCTAGTGCACCTGTTTTTGCCTCTCTTGAGCTCTCTCATGCCCCCCAGTTTTCTGAGGTCTTCGGAGGATAGTTTTACCTTTGGCATATTTCATAAAACTCTCTGATGGGATGTAGCTTTAATGTTTAGGATTTTAAACCCTTTCAATGTAACTTTTTATAGGATTTTAAACCCTTTCAATCTTCTGTATCAGTCTGTATTACACTTCATGAATGAGATCCGGTTTGGGTTATTGATTCAACTTATACTTCGCACATATATTTTAGTTTTCAAAACAGAAACACAAAACATCAAAGCAATTGTGAAACTGAAACTTTGAGGAAGGCAATGCGGAAGGGTACGTATACTAGATAAAAAAATTATTAAAATAACCTTTAACGTCTGTTGATGTAAGGACTGACGTTAAAAGTGAAATGACTCACTTTTAACGTTAGTTCTATAAAGAACTGACGTTAAAACATTCACTGTTAACGTCAGTTGTTTATTGAACTGACGTTAAAAGTGAGTCACTTCACTTTTAACGTCAGTCCTTAAAACAATTGACGTTAAAATTGAATTAATGAAGTCTGATATTTACAAAACTGCCACCGCCCCCTTTTTAACGTCTAGTTTTTGGTTAACTGACGTAAACCTTTACTGTCTAATGTATATTTTCCACTAGTGATGGGATCCTTTTAAGTGGTCATTGGTTAAGCATGAGATCCATTTTAGGGGGATCCTTGCAAGTGGGTCATGGGTTTACCATGGGATCCTTGCAAGGGGGTGATAGTCTAACCATGGGATCCTTGCAGGGGGGTCATGGTTTAACCATGAGATCCTTTCTAGGGGATCCATGCAAGGGGGTCATGGTTTAACCATGGGATCCTTGCAAGAGGGTCATGGTCTCACCATAGTATCTTTACAGGGGGGTCATTAATTAACCATGTGATCTTTGCAAGGGGGTCATGATCTAACCATTGGATCCTTGCAAGGGGGTCATGGGATAACCACGGGATCCTTTCTAGGGGGATCCTTGCAAGGGGGACATAGTCTAACCATGGGATTCGTGCAAGGGGGTCATGGCTTAACCATGGGATCATTACAAGGGGGTCGTGTCAACCAATGGGATCCTTGCAATGGGGTAATGGGTTAACCATGGGATCCTTTCAAGGGGATCCTTGCTACAGGGTCGTGGGTTAACCATGGGATCCTTTCAAGAGGGTCATGGGTTAACAATGGTATACATGCAAAGGGGTCACGGGTTAACCATGAGAACCTTTCTAGGGGGATCCTTGCAAGGGGGTCATGGGTTAAGCAAGGGATACTTCAAAGGGGGTCATGACCTAACAATGGTATCCTTGCAATGGTGTCATGAGTTAACCATGGGATCCTTGCAAGGGGGTCATTTGTTAGCCACATGATCCGTTCTAGGGGGATCATTGTAAGGGGGTCATGGGTTAACCATGGGATCATTGCAAGGGGGATATGGTCTAACCATGGGATCCTTGCAAGGGTGTCATGGGTTAACCATGGGATCCTTTCTAGGGGGATCTTTGCAAGTGGGTCATGGGTTAACCATGGGATCCTTGCAACGGGGTCACGGGTTAACCATGAGATCCTTGCAAGGGGGTTGTGGTCTAACCATTGGATACTTTTAAGTGGTCATTGGTTAACCATGGGATACATTTTAGGGGAAACCTTGTAAGAGGGTCATGGGTTTACCAAGGGATCCTTGCAAGGGGATCATAGTCTAACCATGGGATCCTTGCAGGGGGGTCATGGTTTAACCATGAGATCCTTTCTAGGGGATCCATGCAAGGGGGTCATGGGTTAACCATGGGATCCTTGCAAGGGGGTCATGGTCTCACCTAAGTATCTTTGCAGGGGGGTCATTAATTAACCATGTGATCTTTGCAAGGGGGTCATGATCTAACCATTGGATCCTTGCAAGGGGGTCATGGGATAACCATGGTATCCTTTCTAGGGGGATCCTTGCAAGGGGGTCATTGTTTAACCATGGAATCCTTTCTAAGAGGATCCTTACAAGGGGGTCATGGGTTAACCATAGGATCATTGCAAGGGGGTCATGGTCTGACAATGGGAACCTTGCAAGGGTGTCATGGGTTAACCAAGGGATCATTTCTAGGGGGATCTTTGCAAGTGGGTCATGGGTTAACCATGGGATCCTTTCAACGGGGTAACGGGTTAACCATGGGATCCTTGAAGGGGGTCGTGGTCTAACCATTGGATCCTTTTAAGCGGTCATTGGTTAACCACGAGATGCTTGCAAGGGGGTCATGGGTTAACTATGGGATCCTTGCAAGTGGGTCACGGTCTAACCGTGGGATCCTTGCAAGGGGTTCATAGGTTAACCATGGGATCCTTTATAGGGCGATCTTTACAAGTGGGTCATGGTTTAACCATCGGATCCTTGCATGGGGCTCATGTTCTAACCATGGGATTCTTGCAAGGGGGTCACGGGTTAACCATGGGATCCTTGCAAGTTGATCGTGGGTTAAACATGGGTTCTTTTCTAGGGGGATCTTTGCATATGGGTCATGGGTTAACCTTGGGATCCTTGAAAAGGGGTCAGGGTCTAGCCATGGGTTCATTGCAAGGGGGTCATGGGTTAACCAAGGGATCCTTGAAAGGGGGTCATTACTTAACCATGGGATCCTTGCAAGGGGGTCGTGGGTTAACCATGGGATTTTTCGAGGGGATCCTTGAAAGGGGGCATGGGTTAACCATGGAATTCTTTCTAGGAGGATCCTTGCACAAGGGTCATGGTCTAACCATGGGATCCTTGCAAGGGGGTTCTTTGCTAGTGGGACATTGGTTCACCATGGGTTCCTTGCAAGGGAGTCGTGGTCTAACCATTGGATCCTTGCAAGGGGAAATGGGTTAAACATGGGATCCATTCAACTGGGATCCTTACAAGCGGGTCTTTGGTAAACCTTGGGATCCTTGCTAGGCCGTCATGGTCTAACCATGGGATCCTTGCAAGGGAGTCATGGGTTAACCATGGGATCATTACATGGGGGTCATTGTCAAACCATGGGTTCCTAGTAATGGGGACATGGATTAACCATGGGATCCTTTCAAGGGGATCCTTGCTAGGGGGTCGTGGGTTAGCCATGGGATCCTTTCCTGAGGGTCATGGGTTAACAATGGGATCCTTGCTAAGGTGTCACGGGTTAACCATGGGATCCTTTCTAGGGGGATGCTTGCAAGGGAGTCATGGGTTAACCCTGGGATCCTTGCAAGGGGGTCATGGGTTTACCATGGGATCCTCGAAAAGGGGTCGTGATCTAACCATGGTATCCTTGCAAGGGCATGGGATCCTTGCAAGGGGATCATGGCCTAACCAAGGGATCCTTGCAAGGGGTCATTTGCTAGCCATAGCATCCTTTCTAGGGGATCCTTAAAAGGTGGTCATGGGATAACCATGAGATCCTTGCAAAGGGGTCATGGCCTAACCATGGGATCCTTGCAAGGTTGTCATAGGTTAACCATGTAATCCTTTCAATGGGGATCCTTGCTAGGGGCTCATGGGTAAACCATGGGATCCTTGCAAGGGGGAATGGTCTAACTATGGGATCCTTGCAAGGGTATCTTGGGTTAACCAAGTGATCTTTTCTAGGGAGATATTTGCAAGTGGGTCACGGGCTAACCATTGGATCCTTGGAAGGGGTCATGGGTTAACCATGGGATCCGCTCTAGGGGGATCCTTACAAGGGGGTCATAGGTTAACCATGAGATCCTTGCAAGCGGGTGATGGTCTTACCATGGGATTCTTGCAAGGGAGTCATGGGTTAACCATGAGATCATTTCTAGGGGATCCTTGCAAGGGGGTCATGGGTTAGCCATGGGATCCTTACAAGGGGGTCATGGTCTAACCAAGGATCGTTGCAAGGGGGTCATGGGTTAACTATGGGATCCTTTCTAGGGGAATCCTTGCAAGAGGGTCATGAGTTTACCATGGGATCCTTGTAAAGGGGTCATAGTCTTACCATGGGACCCTTGCAAGGAGGTCATGGGTTAACCATGGGATCCTTTGAAGGGGATCCTTGTATTGGGGTCATGGGTTAACCATGGGTTCCATTCTAGGGGGATCCTTACAAGGGGGTCATATGTTAACCCTGGGATCCTTGCAAGGGGGTCATGGTCTAACTATGGGATCCTAGTAATGGGTTCATGGGTTAACCATGGGATCCTTTCTAGGAGATCCTTGCAAGGGGTTCATGGTCTAACCATGGGATCATTGCAAGGGGGGTCATGGGTTAACCATGGGATCCTTGAAAGGGGGTCATTATTTAACCATGGGATCATTGCAAGGGGATCACGGGTTAACCAAAGGATCCTTTCCTGCGGGATCCTTGCAAGGGGGTCATTGGTTTACCAAGGGATTCTTGCAAGGGAGTCATGGTCTCACCATAGGATCTTTGCAGGGGGGTCATGGGTTAACCATGTGATTTTTGCAAGGTGGTCATGATCTAACCATCGGATCCTTGCAGGGGGGTTATGGGTTAACCATGGGATCCAGTCTAGGGGGTCATCCGTTAACCATGGAATCCTTTCTAGGAGGATCCTCGCAAGGAGGTCATAGGTTAACCATGTGATCCTTGCAAGGGGGAGATGGTCTAACCATGGGATCCTTGCAAGGGGATTATGGGTTAAGCACTGGATCCTTTCTAGTGGGATCTTTGCTAGTGGGTAATAGGTTAACCATTGGATCCTTACAAGGGAGTCATGGTCTAACCATGGGATCCTTGCAACGGGGTTGTCGTCTATCCCTTGGATCCTTGCAAGGGGTCATGGGTAAACCATGGGATCCATTCTAGTGGGATCCTTGCAAGGGGGTTATGTGTTAACCATGGGATCCTTGCAAGGGGGTCATGGTGTAACTATATGATCCTAGTAATGGGGTCATGGGTTAACCATGGGATCGGTCCTAGGCGAATCTAGGAAGGGGGTCATGGGTTAGCCTTGGGATCCTTCCAAGTGGGTCATGATCTAACCAAGGATCCTTGCAAGCGGGTCATGGGTCAACCAAGGGATCTTTTCTAGGGGGATCCTTGCAACGGGGTCATGGGTTTACCATGGGAACTAGGGGGTCATGGTCTCACCATAGGATTATTGCAAGGGTGTCATTGGTCAACCATGGAATCTTTCTAGGGGGATCCTTGCAAGGGGGTCATGAGCTAACCATGTGATCTTTGCAAGGGGGTCAAGATCTAACCGTCGGATACTTGCAAGGGGGTCATGGGATAACCACGGGATCCTTTTTAAGGGGATCCTTGCCTGGGGGTCATTGGTTAGCCATGGAATCCTTTCTAGGAGGATCCTTGGAAGGGTGTCGTGGGTTAACCGTGGGATCCTTGCAAGGGGGTGACGGTCTAACCGTGGGATCCTTACAAAGGGGTCAATGGTTAACCATGGGATCCTTTATAGGGTGATCTATATGATAGTGTGATTTTACATGATGTTTCTTGTACACTTTTACATGCATTTTCATATAGATTAGGCATTCTTTATTTGATTTTAGTTAGATTTTCCCTTGGAATGGGTGAAGCAGTTTCTTGGTGTTGTTTTGCAGGAATTAATGTAAAAATGATCAAAATCAGCCATGATGGAGCCTGGATGAAACAGAACTTGAAAAGTGAAGAATATGAGCCAAACAGAGCCCATCACGGCCTTGCCGTGATGACCATCACGGCCTGGCCGTGATGACCATCACGGCCTGGCCGTGATCACCATCACGGCCATGATCAAGCAGAGCAGAAGGTAAAAGTCAGAAGCTGTCACGGGAAAGGCTCGCCCCGCGAGAGGCTACTCTCCACGCGAGACTGAAGACTGACTGTGCCAGAGAATCCGACCATTTCTGTCTCGCCACGCGAACCACGTCTCGCCTCGCGAGCCTAAGGACCAGAAGCCATCATGCCCAGGCCCTGATACTCATCACGGGCGTATTTGAGAAGAACCTTACTGCCTCGCCTCGCGAGAGATCCAATCTCTGAAGACCAGATTTTTAACATTCGCCTTGCGAGCCATGTCTCGCCTCGCGAGCGCGCGCAGAGTCTGATTGGTATAAATTGCTGTCTTAGGGCAGACTGAAGGGTTTTTGGAGAGTTTTGAAGGGGGGCACTTGGAGGCACTTGGAGGCTGCGGCTGGACTAGGGTTTCAACCCTATAAGGGAGTTGCTGAGAGGGGTTGCTGCGAAGAAGAAGGAAAGCTCCCATGGAGCCTCTTCTCTCCTCTTCTCCTATTTCTCTGGTTTGGCTTTCTCTGTAATTATGAGTAGCTAATCCCAGTTTGTTGGGAGTAGATGTAACTAAACTAAACTTCATGTGTTTATCTTGACTGATTAATCTATGTTTATGCTTCTCTGTTAGTGATTGATTTTCCTTCGCATAATGCTTGTTGTGGCTAGCACCCCCATGACTTGATTTGTGTTTTGGTATGCAATTGGGAAATTCGTATTAGAACCGGAACTGAATTTAATCACATAGTAACCCTTGCATCTAGGAATGGAGTTTGGTTTACTAGTAATCACGTAATCCCTAATCCTAATGCAAATTCATTAATCTAGGCCACCTAAGGAATTAGTGTCTATTAGTGAATTTAAGCTCTTGCCATCCGAGGAATCGGGGTTTGAGTAGCTTAGTGGATTGATTTTAATATTTGAAGCATGAATGGGAGGTATCTAGTCCTGGTAGTGCATGAGACAGAGGTTTGGTGAAGTCTAGTCCCAACATATCCCTTTCGCACTCCAAGTGTTCGATAGAAATCCTCAAAGAACTTTTCCTTTTGTTTTGTTTGTTTTGATTTCTGTTTAGTCTAGATAGTTGCTGAGTTTGTGAATTGGTAATTGACATCCAATCCCCGTGGATACGATAACCGGTCTCACCACCGTATTACTTGCACGACTGGGTATACTTGCCCAGATTCGTCAACAAGTTTTTGGTGCCGTTGCCGGGGATTGGTTTTCCCAATATCGTTAGTAACAAAGGAGGCAACTAATTTAGACATTTTTATTCTTTTATATTTTTCTGTATATATTTGATCTTTTTGTTTTGAGTTCTGTTTTTGCAAGGTGGACGAAAGTCATGGAAAATTTTTATTTTGGAGGATAACTTGTGTTGGGAAGACGATATAAATTTGGGAGAATTCTTCGAGGATTTTTCTCTATCTCATAATATTCCATCACGAGTCGATCCTAAGACTGGTGAGCATATATATATATATACTCCAAGGAGGATTGGGAATCCTTTTTGTCATATTTACCACCTCCACCACCATGTATTGTGATTCCTATAGAGCCACATGAAGCAGAGTTTGAACAGAATATGGCTGTGGGAATGGATCAAATTGAGGATGAAGTGGTGGTGGTAAGCGAATCACAAGAAGAGGAATTACCTTTCATGCACCCTTGGGGAGGAACAAGTGAGAAGGCAGGGCATTTGGAAAGCACTCCCTCCACCATGCTTGCTGAATTTACTGCATTAAATAAATATGTTGGCTTGCATGCATGTGTGGACACTGGTAAGTTAGCCCCTTCCACTTGTCTGTCAAACTTCCTGGTGAAAATGCCATTTGACCCGCTAGGAAGTGAGTGCATTGTTGTAGTTAAAGAGGTCAATGGTGTTTTCACACACTGGCTAGGTGGAACCGTGGATAGAGTCATATTGCTGCTACAATCACCACTGGACAAGCCATTTGATCCAGGAGGAAGATCCTAGAACGTCAAGCTAGTGACGTTAAAGAAGCGCTTATTGGGAGGCAACCCAACTTTTATATTCCTTTTTCCTTTTGTTTTTGATTTTAACTCTTAAATAATTTGAGAAGATCAAGAGGAAAAATAATAAATTGAGATTTGCTAAGTGATTTCAGGGAAAGAAGGAAGGAAGAACAAGAAGACAAGAAAAAGCAAAGTTAGCACCCATCACGGCTGTGATGCATCTCCCAACAAGTTTCTGACTAGAATGAGAAGCCAACACCCGCTACCGCCTCGGTAAGCCGTTCCATTTTTCTCCTCTCTCGAACTTAATTGTTTACATTGGGGACAATGTAAATTCTTAAGCTTGGGGTAGGGGTATTTTGATTTTTGCATTTTTCATGTTGCATTCATATAGTTTTGCATGATAGCTTTGCATGATCCCACAATTAGATTGCCCTTGTTTAGATTTTGCATCCAATTGTGAAAACTGAGTGCCAAATAAATTGTGATAGTGAATTTTTGAACCCAATTTTTTTTCATTCTTGTGATATGGTTGCAAATGAAAAATGTTTGAGATAATCTTGGATAGTTGATAATTAGCATATGGTTTCGTAGATCTGTGTTTCTCATTGATTTCTGAACTACTAAAATGTGAGATTTTGAGCCAAAGGGGTACTCATCAAATCTTCCCCATTCATTGTGTTAGAGTGTTATTCCTCTTGGATTGCATGTCTCTAGAACTTGACTTGAAACCATTTTAAAGCTTAAAAATTTTTGAAATTTTTTTTGAAAATGATTGAGGCATTAGGTATTTTTCCGGCCTTCTGAACTTTGAATGATGAAATGCTACCCCTTAGTTGCCCAATTTTGAGATTTCATGAATAAAATACTTTTCTTGGTACCGTGAAATATTTTGATAAATATGCTTGGTAGGATACCTTCTAAAGTATTACAAAAGGGTAAAAAGGTAGTTAAAAAAAGTTTGGGATGAAAGAATCAGAAAAATATTTCTCTTGAGCTGAAAAATATCCCATTCTCCAAGCAAAAGAAAAACAAAAGAAAAAGAAAAATATATAGAGAAGGGGATGACAAAAAGAAATGAGAAATGAAATAAAAAGAAAGAAAAGAAAGGTGGAAAAAGGAATCAAAACCCAAAAGGGTATTTTAGAAGGTCATGCTTTGCAATGCTTGATGTTTGTGTAACCTTTTGAAATGTCCTTTTCTTGATTTCCCCACCTAACGATTAATCCCATGGCCACGTTACAACCAAAGTGAAGACCTCTTGATTCTTAGGTGTTTTCATTAATAAAGTAGAGAATTGGTTGATAGTCAAGCCTATGGTAGAATGCATTCCTTGAGGAAAATGGAGCGAATTGTCTTATATCCCCAACACTTGAGTGAGGTGAGAAAGAGAGCCAAGCAAATGAACAAGCTTGGGGTGATTTTCATGTGAGAAAGAGTGCCCGAATCAGTGAGAATATGAGTCTAAAGAACCTAAGCCTCTAATTGGACTTGAATTGATTGTCTCTTGTTGAATTGTTTGAAATGCCTGTTACTTGGATTATTTACTCGGGTTCTTGGTTCACTATCCATGCTTCGATTATTTTGATCTTCTGGCCTTAGTGATTGCTTGAGGACAAGCAATTGAATAAGCTTGGGGTGATTTGATAGTGTGATTTTACATGATGTTTCTTGTACACTTTTACATGCATTTTCATATATATTAGGCATTCTTTATTTGATTTTAGTTAGATTTTCCCTTGGAACGGGTGAAGCGGTTTCTTGGTGTTGTTTTGCAGGAATTAATGTAAAAATGATCAAAATCAGCCATGATAGAGCCTGGATGAAACATAGCTTGAAAAGTGAAGAATATGAGCCAAACAGACCCATCACGGCCTGGCCGTGATGACCATCACGGCCATGATCAAGCAGAGTAGAAGGCAAAAGTCAGAAGCTGTCACGGGAAAGGCTCGACACGCCTCGCGAGACTGAAGACTGACTGTGCCAGAGAATCCAACCATTTCTGTCTCGCCACGCGAACCACGTCTCGCCTCGCGAGCCTGAGGACCAGAAGCCATCACGCCCAGGCCCTGATACTCATTACGGGTGTATTTGAGAAGAACCTTATTGCGTCGCCTCGCGAGAGATCCAATCTCTGAAGACCAGATTTTTGACATTCACCTCGCGAGCCATGTCTCGCCTCGCGAGCGCGCGCAGAGTCTGATTGGTATAAATTGCTGTCTTAGGGTAGAATGAAGGGTTTTTGGAGAGTTTTGAAGGGGGGCACTTGGAGGCTGCGGCTGGACTAGGGTTTCAACCCTAGAAGGGAGTTGCTGAGAGGGGTTGCTGTGAAGAAGAAGGAAAGCTCCCATGGAGCCTCTTCTCTCCTCCTCTCCTATTTCTCTGGTTTGGCTTTCTCTGTAATTATGAGTAGCTAATCCCAGTTTGTTGGGATTAGATGTAACTAAACTAAACTTCATGTGTTTATCTTGACTGATTAATCTATGTTTATGCTTCTCTGTTAGTGATTGATTTTCCTTCGCTTAATGCTTGTTGTGGCTAGCACCCCCATGACTTGATTTGTGTTTTGGTATGCAATTGGGAAATTTGTATTAGAACCGGAACTGAATTTAATCACCTAGTAACCCTTGCATCTAGGAATGGAGTTTGGTTTACTAGTAATCACGTAATCCCTAATCCTAATGCAAATTCATTAATCTAGGCCACCTAAGGAATTAGTGTCTATTAGTGAATTTAGGCTCTTGCCATCCGAGGAATCGGGTTTTGAGTAGTTTAGTGGATTGATTTTAATATTTGAAGCATAAATGGGAGGTATCTAGTCCTGGTAGTACATGAGACAGAGGTTTGGTAAAGTCTAGTCCCAACATATCCCTTTCGAACTCCAAGTGTTCGATAGAAATCCTCAAAGAACTTTTCCTTTTGTTTTGTTTGTTTTGATTTCTGTTTAGTCTAGATAGTTGCTGATTTTGTGAATTGGTAATTGACATCCAATCCCCATGGATACGATAACCGGTCTCACCACCGTATTACTTGCACGATTGGGTATACTTGCCCAGATTCGTCAACACTATACAAGTGGGTCATGGGTTAACCAATGGATCCTTGCATGGGGGTCATAATCTAACCATGGGATCCCTGCAAGGGGGTCACGGGTTAATGATGGGATCCTTACAAGAAGGTCGTTGTTTAACTATTGGATCCATGGAAGAGGTCATGGGTTAACCATGGGATCCTTTTTAGGGGGATCTTTGCATATGGGTCATGGTTTAACCATGAGATCCTTGCAAAGGGGTCATGGTCTAACCATGGTATCATTGCAAGGGGGACATGGGTTAACCATGGAATCCTTTCTAGCGGGATCCTTGAAAGGGGGTCATTGGTTAACCATGGGATCCTTGCAAGGGGATCATGGGCTAACCATGGGATCTTTGCAAATGGGGTCATGGTCTAACATGGGATCCTTGTAAGGGGGTCATGGGTTAACCATGGGATCCTTTATAGGGGATCCTTGCAAGGGGGTCATGGGTTAACGATGGGATCCTTGCAACAGGGTCATGGTCTCACCGTAGGATCTTTGCAGGGAGCTCGTCGGTTAACCATGGGATCTTTATAGGGGGATCCTTGCAAGGGGGTCATGGGTTAACCGTGTGATCTTTGCAAGGGGGTCATGATCTAACTATCGGATACTTGAAAGGGGGTCATGGGTTATACATGGAATAAATTCTAGGAGGATCCTTGCAAGGGGGATCTTTGCAAGGGGGTCATTGGTTAATTATGGGTTCCTTGCAACGAGGTCACGGGTTAACCATGGAATCCTTGCAAGGGGGTCTTGGTCTAACCATTGTATCCTTGCAAGAAGACATGGGTTAACCATGGGATCCATTCTACGGGGATCCTTAAAAGGGGGTCATGGGTTAACCATGGGATCCTTGCAAGGGGGTCATGGTCTAAGCATGGGATCCTTGCAAGGGGGTCTTGGGTTAACCTTGGGATAATTACAAGGGTGTCATGGTCAAACCATGGGATTCTTGCAATGGGGTCGTGGGTTAACCATGGGATCCTTGCAAAGGGGTCGTGGGTTAACCATGGGAACATTTCTAGGGGGATCCTAGCAATTGGGTCATGGGTTAACCATGGGATCCTTGAAAGGGGGTCATGACCTAACCACGAGATCATTGCAAGCGTGTCATGAATTAACAATGGGATCCTTGCAAGGGGATCATGGCCTAACCATGGGATGCTTGCAAGGGGGTCATTTGTAAGCCATAGGATCTTTTATAGGGGATCCTTGAAAGGTGGTCATGGGTTAACCATGGGATCCTTGCAAAAGGGTCATGGTCTAGCCATGGGATCCTTGCAAGGTGGTCATGGGTTAACCATGTGATCCGTTCTTGGGGGATCCTTGCAACGGGGTCATGGGTTAACCATGGGATCATTGCAAGGGGTCATGGTCTAACCATGGGATCCTTGCAAGGGTGTCATGGGTTAACTATGGGATCTTTTCTAGAGGGATCTTTGCAAGTGGGTCATGGGTTAACTATGGGATCCTTGCAAGGGTGTCGTACTAACCATTGGATCCTTTTAAGGGGTCATGGGTTAACCATAGGTTCCATTCTAGGGTGATCCTTGCAAAGGGTTGATGGGTTTACCATGGGATCCTTGCAAGGGAGTCATAGTCTTACCATGTGATCCTTGCAAGGGGGACATGGGTTAACCATGGGATCCTTTCTTGGGGATCTATGCAAGGGGGTCTTGGGTTAACCATGAGATCCTTGCAAGGGGGTCATGGTCTCACCATAGGATCTTTGCAGGGGGGTCATAGGTTAACCATGTGATCTTTGCAAGGGGGTCATGATCTAACCAACGGATCCTTGCAAGAGGGTCGTGCGTTATCCATGGGATCCTTTATAGGGGATCCTTACAAGGGGGTCATGGGTAAACCATGGGATCCTTGCAAGGGGGTCATGGTCTCACCATAGGGTAAATGCCGGGGGTCATCTGTTAACCATGGGATCTTTCAAGGGGAATCCTTGCAAGGGGGTCATGGGTTAACCATGTGATATTTGCAAGGGGGTCATGATCTAACTATCGGATCCTTGAAAGCGGGCTATGGGTTAACCATGGACTTCTTTCTAGGAGGATCCTTGCAAGGGGGTCATGGTCTAACCATGGGATCTTTGCAAGGGGGATCTTTGCAAGTGGGTCATTGGTTAACCATGGGTTCCTTGCAAAGGGGTCACGGGTTAACCATGGGATCGTTACAGGGGGGTCGTTCTTTAACCATTGGATCCTTACAAGGGGTCGTGGGTTAACCATGGCATCCATTCTACGGGGATCCTTACAAAGGAGTAGTAGGTTAACCATGAGATCCTTGCAAGGGGGTCATGGTCTAACCATGGGATCCTTGCAAGGGAGTCATGGGTTAACCTTGGGATAATTACAAGGGGGTCATGGTCAAACCATGGGATCCTTGCAATAGTGTCATGGGTTATCCATGGGATCCTTTCAAGGGGATCCTTGCTAGGGGGTCGTGGGTTAATCATGGGATCCTTTCAAGAGTGTCATGGGTTAACATGGGATCCTTGCAAGGGTGTCACGGGTTAACCATGGGAACCTTTCTAGGGGTACCTTGCAAGGGGGTCATGGGTAAACCATGGGATCCTTGAAATGGGGTCATGACCTAACCATGGGATCCTTTCAAGAGTGTCATGAGTTAACCAGGGGATCCTTGCAAGGGGATCATGGCCTAACCATGGGATCCTTGCAAGTGGGTCATTTGTTAGCCATATGATCCTTTCTAGGGGATCCTTGAAAGGTGGTCATGGGTTAACCATGGGATCCTTGCAAAGGGGTCATGGTCTAACCATGGGCCATGGGATCCTTGCAAGGTTGTCATGGGTTGACCATGTGATCCGTTCTAGGGGGATCCTAGGATTAACCATGAGATCATTGCAAGGGGGTCATGGTCTAACCATGGGATCCTTGCAAGGGGGATCTAGGCTAGCGGGTCATTGGTTAACCATGGGCTCCTTGCAACGGGGGTCACGGGTTAACCTTGGGATCCTTGCAAGGGCGTCGTCGTCTAACCATTGGATCCTTGCAAGGGGACATAGGTATACCATGGGATCCATTCTACGGGAATCCTTACAAGGGGGTCATGGGTTAACCATGGGATTCTTGCAAGGGGGTTAAGGTCTAACCATGGGATCCTTTCACGGGAGTCATGGGTTAACCATGAGATCATTACAAGGGGGTCATGGTCAAACCACGGGATCCTTGCAATGGGGTCATGGGTTAACCATGGGATCCTTTCAAGGGGATCCTTACTAGTGGGTCGTGGTTTCACCATAGGATCCTTTCCTGAGGGTCATGGGTTAACAATGAGATATTTGCGAGGGGGTCACCGGTTAACCATGGGATCCTTTCTAGGGGGATCCTTGCAAGGAGGTCATGATCCTTGCATGGGGGTCATAGGTTAACCATGAGATCCTTGAAAGGGGGTCATGATCTAACCCTGGGATCCTTGCAAGGGTGTTATGAGTTAACCATGGTATCCTTGCAAGTGGATCTTGACCTAACCATTGGATCCTTGAAAATAACGAAAGATTCAAAATCTTCCAAAAGTGTTTCATTTTTGAGTGAAAAGTGTGATATTTGTTAGAACTTCAATTTGTATAATCCGACTTTTAGAGTCTTTCTTCTACTCAATTCTTTATGTGAATTAGTGTGATTAAGAGAGGGTATCTCTTAGGATTGAACAAGGATAGAAGGGATCCTTGGGTATAGAAAGCAAGTGTGCTTTTTGGTGTGTTCTTGAGCAAGGAGGTTATCCTTGTGAATGCTGTAATTGGATATTGTAATTTCTGGTTATTGTGGAGAAAACCACAGAGGTGTGGGACTGGATGTAGGCTTACCAGAGGAGGTAGCCGAACCAGGATAAATCG
This sequence comes from Sophora flavescens, assembly GCA_030762895.1. Classification (NCBI taxonomy): domain Eukaryota; kingdom Viridiplantae; phylum Streptophyta; class Magnoliopsida; order Fabales; family Fabaceae; genus Sophora; species Sophora flavescens. The sequence goes on from CM061069.1 coordinate 128,396,084, forward strand.
ATTTGCGTGTTCTTCTCATCTCTAAACTCCATATACTTGTTATATGCACGTGTGTGTTTTGAATAAGTTTTAAGAATGCTTGTTAACTTGAATCTTTGATCTGCAATCTGTGTTAAACTTGTTGTTACTTCTTATAATTCTTCTTAACATCATTACTTGTTACATAACCTGATTCTTGGGAATTAAAATTGAGTGAAAACCAATTTTCTTTAAGAAAACTCTGTTTTTGCTTTAAATTGTTGAAAAAGTTTTCGATATCTCAATTCACCCCCTCTATTGAGATTGTAGCCATTACCAACAAGTGGTATCAGGGCTAAAACTCTTGTTACAAAGCTTAATAGCTTCAAGAGATGGCTACAAATGATATCCTGGGTGATGGGGCTTCACTCACTAGATGCCTTTAATGGCTCCCAATACTTGTATTGGAAAGAGAGAATGCTTATCTTTCTTGAGGCTGCAGGTTTAGATGTATTAGATGCTGTTGAAAATGGTCCCTATGTTCCATTTATTCTTGATGCTAAGGGAAATAAACAAACTAAACCAAGAGTTGGTTATAATGCTAAGACAAAAAAATATTATAACAACTGCTTTGAATTATGATGAGTTTTTCAGGGTCTCCAATTGCAAAACGGCAAAGCAAATGTGGTATACTCTTCAACTCACTCATGAAGGAATCAATGATGTGAAAAGAGCAAGAATGAATGCACTAGTCCATGAATATGAACTCTTTCATATGAAGAATGGTGAGGAGATAGATGAACTGCAAAAGAGGTTTACACACATTGTGAACCAGCTAGAAGGACTCGGACATACAATCACAGATGAGAAAAAGATTAACAAGATAATGAGATGTTTGAGTCGTGAATGACAGCCAAAAATTACCGCAATTGCTGAAGCAAAGGATCTAGACACCATGCAGATTGCTACTTTATTTGACAAGTTGAAAGAACATGAATTGGAACTGAATAGATTGAAAAGTCATGAAGATAAGGAGAAAATGAAGAAAGGACTGTCACTCAAAGCTCATATCTCCAAAGAATCAATAGAAAGTGATGAAGATGAACACCTTGATGAAAGTGAAGAATCCGAAGAAGAAGACATGGGATTGCTTGTGAGGAAATTTAGAAGATTCATCAAAAAGAATAAAAACAAGAAGCAATTCAGTTTTCCTACCAAAAAGAACACGAACAAAGGTGAAAGCTCTTCCTCAACAATCAAATGCTTTGAATGTGGAAAGCTTGGACACTACAAAAATGAATGTCCAAAGCTACAAAAGAAAGAAAGGTACGAGAAGAATGACAACAAAGAGAAGAAAGGAAGAAAGCCTAGAAGTGAATGATATGGATTTCACTAGTAGTGAATCTGAAAATGAAGAAGCCAACCTATGTCTCATGGCAAATCAACAAAGTGATAGTGAAACCGAAGTGTGTTTGAAGGCCAAAAGCTCAAGCTGGTTTTTAGATAGTGGCTGCTCCAAACACATGATCGGAGACATCACAAAATTTACATCTTTCACTCCCAAAGAAGGTGGAAACGTCACCTATGGAGACAACAACAAAGGAAGAATTCTTGGTGTTGGAACAATAGGAAAAAGTCCAGTAATCAAGATTGATGATGTTCTCTATGTGGAAGGGCTCAAACACAGTCTACTAAGTATAAGCCAATTATGTGATAAAGGCTACAAGGTAAACTTTAACTCAAATTTGTGTATGATTGAATCTATTCATGATAATAACATAAATTGATTGGAAATAGAATCAATAACATCTATATGCTAGACTTAGATAATTTAACTTCCAATGATGCATGTTGCTTCATTTCCAAAGAAGATGAAAATTGGCTTTGGCATAGGAGAATAGCTCACATTCATATGGATCACTTGAATAAATTGATTTCCAAAGAACTTGTAATTGGTTTACCAAATAAGAAGTCTGTTAAATAAGGCTTATGTGATGCATGCCAAAAGGGTAAACAAGTGAAAACCTCATTTAAGGCTAAAAACATTGTTTCAACTAGTAGACCCTTACAATTCTTGCACATGGACCTTTTTGGACCTTCTAGGACAAAAAGCTTTGGTGGAAATCTTTATGCTCTTGTAATTGTTGATGACTTCTCTAGATTTACTTGCACCTATTTTTTAGCACAAAATAATGAAGCTTTTAAAGCTTTTAAGAAAATGGCTAAGGTTGTTCAAAATGAGAAAGACGTGAAAATTGTTTCAATTAGGAGTGACCATGGAGGAGAATTCCAAAATGAGGAGTTTGATAACTTTTGTGATGAACATGGTATAAAACACAATTTTTCTGCACCTAAAACTCCACAACAAAATGGAGTAGTTGAAAGCAAAAATAGGCCACTTGAAGAAATTGCTAGAACCATGTAAAGTGACTCTAATTTACCAAAGTATTTTTGGGCTGATGCTGTGAGTACTGCATGTTATGTTTTAAATAGAGTTCTAATAAAGCCAATTTTGAAGAAAACTCCATATGAACTTTACAAGGGAAGAAAACCTAACATTTCTCATTTTCATGTCTTTGGTTGTAAGTGTTTTGTGCTAAATGATGGCAAGGATAATCTTGGGAAATTTGATCCCAAAGCCGATGAGGGTATTTTCCTAGGTTATTCATTAACTAGCAAAGCATATAGAGTATTTAATAAGCGTACTTTATCAATGGAAGAATCTGTTCACATAACATTTGATGAGTCTAACCCCAAAAGGTTGGGAAAGGATATTTTTGATGATGCAGAAACTTATGAAGATGAAGTGAAATCTGATGAAGGAAAAGACAACAATAAGTAAAAGGAAGATGAAGGGAGAAATAAAGAACCTCAAGCAGAAATTCAACAAGAAAATCTTCCTAAGGAGTGGCAAGTTTCAAAGAATCATCCCCTAGACAATATCATTGGTGAGATCACCAAAGGGGTAACCACTAGAAACTCTTTAAGAAATATTTGAAATACCTTGGCTTTTGTATTTCAAATAGAACCAAAATGTGTTGATGATGCTATTAATGATGAACATTGGATGATTGCAATTCAAGAGGAGTTAAATTAATTTAAAAGGAACAAAGTTTGGGATTTAGTTCCAAAACCTAAAAGTAACCAATTAATTGGAACTAAATGGGTGTTTAGAACCAAAATGGACGAGAATGGAATAATAGTAAGAAACAAGGCTAGACTAGTAGCTAACGGATATAATCAAGAAGAAGGAATTGATTATGATGAAACATATGCTCCCGTAGCTAGATTAGAAGCCATAAGAATGCTATTAGCCTATGCATGTATAATGAACTTTAAACTGTACCAAATGGATGTGAAAAGTGCCTTTTTAAATGGAATAATACAAGAGGAATTATATGTAACTCAACCCCCTGGCTTTGTTGATAGTGAGTTCCCAAATCATGTCTATAAACTTACTAAAGCCCTCTATGGACTCAAGCAAGCTCCTAGAGCTTGGTATGAGAGGTTAGCAATTTTCTCCTAGAGAAAGGCTTTAAAAGAGGAAAAGTTGATACAACATTTTTTACTAAAACAAAAGCAAACAATATCTTACTTGTTCAAATATATGTTGATGACATTATTTTTGGTGCTACTAATGAGTCTTTATGCAAGGAATTTGGTGAACTAATGCAAAGTGAATTTGAAATGTCCATGATGGGAGAGCTTACCTTCTTTCTTGGACTTCAAATTAAACAATGCCAAGATGGAACCTTCATAAGCCAAACAAAGTATTGCAAGGAACTACTAAAGAAGTTTGGAATGGAAAGTGCAAAGTAAATAGCAACACCAATGAGTCCAGCCTGCTACTTGGACAAGGATGAACATGGTAAATCTATAGATGTATCCAAGTATAGAGGTATTATCGGATCCTTACTTTATCTCACTACAAGTAGGCCAGATATAATGTTTAGTGTGTGTATATGTGCAAGGTATCAAGCCAATCCTAAAGAATCACATCTTACTGCAGTTAAAAGAATCATGAAGTATCTTTTAGGAACAAAAGAAATAGGGCTGTGGTATCCCAAGGGATCCACTTGCACATTAATAGGATATTCCGACTCTGACTTTGCTGGATGCAAGTTAGATAGGGAGAGCACAAGTGGAACATGCCGTTTATTAGGAAATTCCCTAGTGTCTTGGTTTAGTAAAAAGCAAACTAGTGTGGCCTTATCCATAGCTGAAGCAGAATATGTTACAGCTAGGAGTTGTTGTGCTCAAATCTTATGGATGAAACAACAATTAATTGACTATGGTGTTTATCTAGATCATGTACCAATAAAGTGTGATAACACTAGTGCAATTAATCTAACAAAGAACCCCATCATGCATTAAAGAACCAAGCATATTGAAATTAGGCATCATTTTATCAGGGATCATATTCAAAGTGGTGATGTTGTGATTGAACATATAGATACAACCAAGCAATTAGCTGATATATTCACCAAACCACTAAATAAGGAGAGTTTCTTCTTTATAAGAAGAGACCTTAGAATAATTGATCCTCAAAATGATTGATATCACATGTTATTTTTGATAATATAGTCAATATGGCAAGCGAGGCAGCACAAGATGCTGAAAATTATGAAGGACATGGGAAAGATGCTTTTATCTAGTCTCAGTTTAGACTAAGTGTCCTTAGGTGTCTGTAATTCCTATTTTTTTTTATTTCAATGTTTTGGTTGTCTTGATGTCTTGCATTTGCTCTGTAATGATTTATTATCAATGAATGCAAGACAATTTTTCAGTTTGATTTCAATATTCTCCATAGTTTCTTTTTGATAATGACAAAAGGGGAGAAATATGAACCATACAACTATTAATTCTGTCTTGCATTTGCTGTAAATTTTTTCTCTGATACCATTAATTCTGTCTTGCATTTGCTGCAAATTTTTTCTGATATGTATATTGAAAAGACATACTTGAACTTATAATAAATGCAAGATAATTTTTTTTTCATGATAATGATATGATAACACTTGATTTTTTGAAAGATATCAATGACACAGGGGTGGGGTGAAAATGACTCAATAACCATGCTTACTGAACAACTGCACTCTGATTTTCTTTTAAAAACTAAGGTTAAGTACGGTAAGGTTTGTCATAATCAAAAAGGGGGAGTTTGTAAGACTAAGCCCTCATTCATGTTTTGATGTATGACAAACAAAGTGTATTTTGCATAAGATTTTTGATTTTGACCATATACTTCTTATGTGTTAAGTTGTATGCAAGATCACTCATGAAAAAGGAAAATCAAGGATTAAAGGATGGAAGACCAAGGACACAAAGCAATAGACAAGGACTAAAGCATCAAGCAATGAAGATCTTATACTTTAGATGCTATTGTAAAAATAGCACATTCGATTTCTTAGGTGAAGCACTTAAATTTAAGAAGAAACTAGTTTTTACAAAGGATAATATAAGCGCTCGTCCAACACTGGGATAATATAAGCGCTCGTCCAATGAAACTACTAAAAAGCTGATGTCCAATGAACTACTAAAAAGCCGACGTCCAATGAACTACTAAAAAGCTGGCGTCCACTAAAGTGACAGAAGCTTGTGTCTACTAAAGTGACATAAGCTCGCATCTACTAAAATAACAGAAGCGCGCGTCCACTAAAGTAACAAGAAGAGCTCGTCTAATGAAGTAACAAGAAGCGCTCGTCTACTGAAGTAACGAGAAGCACTCGTCTACCAAAGTGGCATATAAAGCTCCGTCCACTAAAGTAATGAATGGAGCTCATCTACTAGCCCATCCGAATGTAAATCTAAATGGCTAGATGGAAACAATTATTTTTCAAGATGGATGCGAATTCTACAAGAACAATCAGAATCTTATTTCAAGAACAAGAATCAAGAAAACAAATTTTGTTAAATCAGATCCGAATCTGTTTTAGTTGATTCCAACAACTATAACTTGTTTTCTATAAAAAGAGGGATCAAAGGAACACTTTATATAACCTTACACATTCTGAAAGTGAAAATAATGAAAGATTCAAAAGCTTCCAAAAGTGCTTCATTTTTGAGAGAAAAGAGTGATATTTCTTAGAACTTCAATTTGTATAATCAGACTTTTAGAGTCTTTCTTCTACTCAAATCTTTCTGTGAATTAGTGTGATTAAGAGAGGGTATCTCTTAGGATTGAACAAGGATAGAAGGGATCCTTGGGTATAGAAAAGCAAGTGTGCTTTTTGGTGTGTTCTTGAGCAAGGAGGTTATCCTTGTGAATGCTGTAATTGGATATTGTAATTTCTGCTTATAGTGGAGAAAACCACAGAGGTGTGGGACTGGATGTAGGCTTACCAGAGGAGGTAGCCGAACCAGGATAAATCGGTTTGCGTGTTCTTCTCATCTCTAAACTCCATATACTTTTTATGTGCACGTGTGGATTGTGAATAAATTTTAAGAATGCTTGTTAACCTGAATCTTTGATCTGCAATCTGTGTTAAACTTATTGTTACTTCTTATAATTCTTCTTAATACCATTACTTATTACATAACCTGATTCTTGGCTAGTGGGTCATGGTCTAACCATGGGATTCTTGCAAAGGGGATCTTGGCTAGTGGGTCATTGGTTAACCATGGGCTCCTTGTAATGGGGTCACGGGTTAACCATGGAATCCTTGCAAGGGAGTCGTGGTCTAACCATTGGATCCTTGCAAGGGGACATGGGTTAACCATGAGATTCTTGCAAGGGGGTCAAGGTCTAACCATGGGATCCTTGCAAGGGAGTCATGGGTTAACCATGGGATCATTACAAGGGGGTCATGGTCAAACCACGGGATCCTTGCAATGGGGTCATGGGTTAACCATGGGATCCTTTCAAGGGGATCCTTATTAGGGGGTCGTGGGTTCACCATGGGATCCTTTCCTGAGGGTGATGGGTTAACAATGGGATATTTGAGAGGGAGTCACCGGTTAACCATGGGATCCTTTCTAGGGGGATCCTTGCAAGGAGGTCATGATCCTTGCAAGAGGGTCATAGGCTAACCATGGGATCCTTGAAAGGGGGTCATGATCTAACCATGGGATCCTTGCGAGGGTGTCATGAGTTAACCATGGGATCCTTGCAAGTGGATCATGGCCTAACCATTGGATCCTTGCAAGAGGCTCATTTGTTAGCCATAGGATCCTTTCTACGGGATCCTTGAAAGGTGGTAATGGGTTAACCATCCTTGTAAAGGGGTCATGGTCCACTACAACATTTTGTACTTTAGGCAACACTATTCTTACCAACGCTTGAAAAACTGTTCCTAAAACATAGAATGAGCAACAGTTTTGTTGTTGTATGATAGTGTGATTTTACATGATGTTTCCTGTACATATTTGCATGCATTTTTCATATAGATTAGGCATTCTTTAGTTGATTTTAGTTAGATTTTACCTTGGAACGGGTGAAGCGGTTTCTTGGTGTTGTTTTGCAGGAATTCAATGTAAAAATGATCAAAATCAACCTTGGTGGAGCTTGGATGAAATAGAGCTGGAAAAATTAAGAATATGAGCCAAACAGATCCCATCACGGCCTGGCCGTGATGACCATCACGGCCGTGATCAAGCAGAGCAGAAGGCAAAAGTCAGAGGCTGTCACGGCCTACCCGTAATAGACATCACGGCCGTGACCAATCAGAAATTTTGGCTTTCGCATCGCGAACATAGTGCTCGCCTCGCGAGACTTTATTTTGTCCAACTACGCCTTGGACAGAACGCGTCACGGCCTGGCCGTGATAGCCATCACGGCCGTGACGCGCAGCAGATCTATAAATAAGAATGCAGCAGACAGATCTTAGGAGTTTTTGGGGTCCATTTGAAGGCATTTGGAGGCTGCAGCTGGGCTAGGGTTTCAACCCTAGAAGGGAGCTAAGAGGGATTGCTTTGAAGAAGAAGGAAAGCTCACATGGAGCCTCTCCTCTCCTCTTCCTTCCTATTTCTCTGGTTTGGTTTTTCTTTGTTTATGAGTAGTTAAATCCCTGTGTTGGGATTAGATGTAATCAAACCTATGTTTATGTATTTATCTTGACGGATTATTCTATGTTCATGTCTTCATATTAGTGGTTATTTTTCTGTGCTTAATGCTTGTTGTGGCTAGCACCCCCATGACTTGATTTGTGTTTTGGTATGCAATGGGAACGTTCGTATCATAACCGGAACTGAACTTAATCACCTAGTAAGCCTTGTATCTAGGAATGGAACTAGGTTTGCTAGTAATCGCGTAATCCCTAATCTTAATGCAAATTCATTAATCTAGGCCACCTAAGGAATTAGGGTCTATTAGTGGATTTAGGCTCTTGCCATCCGAGGAATCGGGGTTTGAGTAGTTTAGTGGATTGATTTTAATATCTGAAGCATGAATGGGAGGTTTCTAGTCCTGATAGTGCATGAGATAGAGGTTTGGTGAAGTCTAGTCCCAACAAATCCTTTCTGCACTCCAAGTGTTTGTCAAAAGTCCCCAAAAAGACAAAAAGATTTTATTTCTTTTCTTTTGTTTGTTTTACTTTCTCTTGATCAATAGTTTAGTCTAGATAGTTGCTGAGTTTGTGAATTGGTACTTGACATCCAATCCCCGTGGATACGATAAACCGGTCTTACCACCGTATTACTTGCACGACTGGGTATACTTGCCCAGACTCGTTTCATGATCTAACCATGGGATCCTTGCGAGGGTGTCATGAGTTAACCATGGGATCCTTGCAAGTGGATCATGGCCTAACCATTGGATCCTTGCAAGAGGCTCATTTGTTAGCCATAGGATCCTTTCTACGGGATCCTTGAAAGGTGGTAATGGGTTAACCATGGGATCCTTGTAAAGGGGTCATGGTCCACTACAACATTTTGTACTTTAGGCAACACTATTCTTACCAACGCTTGAAAAACTGTTCCTAAAACATAGAATGAGCAATAGTTTTGTTGTTGTACTCAATAATTTATATATTTTGTATATTTTTTAAAAGAACATTACAAAACTGTAGCCTATCTATGTTAGGCAACGATTTTAAAAACGTGGATGGATAAGAAACAATGGTTTTACACTGTGGACACTATTAACAACTGTTTTTCTAATAATTAAAATTAAAATTAAAATTAAAATTAAAAATGACGCCAAATATATATTTCTCGCGCGCTGCAATTCCCTCGTTCTTTTTCGTAAGAGGCAGAGACCAACTCAACGCTACCTCTGCCCTCAAACGAAAACCCCTCAAATTGAATCAGAGAGCTAGGGTTTTGATATGATTGACCAAGTTAACCACCCTTCCCTTGCAATTCTATCTATGTTTTCTCTTTCATTCTCTTTCTCGCTTGATTTGCTTCTCATACTTACTCTCCATTCTTCTTCTTTTGGAGATTTTTGTTTTCTGCAACATTCCTGAGCGTTGAAAGAGAGATTGGAAGAGAAGGTTCAGAGTGCCCCGTAAGAAGGTTCTTCCCATTCCCTGTTTCGTTTCATGCTCTCTCGCACTCTCTCGTAACTCTGTCAGGTATGAGCTTGAGCGTTTGGCTCTAGTTTTTCTTCGTTGATCAGTTTTTGATTTTCGTTCCTTTGTCATCTATCTACTGATTGACCAAGCCAACAAGATGAAGGTCTGAAATTCTGGTTTTTTGGTACTCTGTTGAGTCCGAAAAATTCTAGTTTGGGAGTGTTCTGCTCGAGATCCGAAAAACTCTGGGTAGGGGTATGCCTCTTTCTCCTCTAGTTTAAGAAACAAAGGAGAAAGAGGGAGTGATCTGAATTTCTCTCTCAAATTGTAATATCAATTAGAGATTGGAAATCATCCTCAATCCATTGGAGTCTCTTTTTGGTAATTCTATTTGATTATGTTTTGTACTGAGAAATATGAAATGAAATGTAAAATCACAGCCTTCATTATGTTTTACCTGAATATATTCATATACTTGAAGTTTTACATAGCTATTGGCCTGTAATGCTCAATTTTGTCTGCTTCTTTCATCTTTGGAATAAGAACCATAACATTTGAATTGAAATTTGGGAGTAACCTTGATCAAAAAGCGATACACTCGCCTTATACACATCTTCTGAGATAGTTTCCCAATACTCATGAAAGAAAGCCCCTCCAAATCCATCAAGCCCTGGAGCATTGTCCCCGTTTAGAGAAAACATTGTTGTCTTTACCTCATCCATGGTTGGAATCCTTATCAATAAATCATTATCCCTGTTCTGTCACTAAACTAGCAATCACCTCATCAATTATATTATTAGATTGGCAAGAATTATCTGAGGCAAAAAGGTTTTGATAATAACTGAGAATATGACTTTCTATGTCTGTTGCCTTATGGAGAAAAGAATATCTACTTTTAATCATAGAAATCTGATTAGTGACACTCCTAAACTTGGCCATTTTGTGGAAAAATTATGTGTTTCTGTCTCCATACAAATGCCAATTAATTCTAACTTTCTGTTTCCCAAAAGATTCCTCATAGTTAAGAGACCTATGAAGGTTAGCTTGAGGAGAACAGATGATCACTGGCATTATTCATACTGATATGGTTTTGAACGCCATCCAGCTCATCCATAGCCTTAGAAACATTTTGCTGCACATTACCAAAATCAGTTTTGTTCCAATCTTTAAGCCTAGACTTTACCATTTTCAGCTTTTGTGATAAAATATGCATATGGCAACCCACCACAAGAACCTTCCAAGCATCTGAGATGATCTTCGAACAATCAAAATGTTGAATCCACGTCTTTATAAATTTAATAGATGAGTTGAATTGCCTCTCCCCCTTCTTTACAGTAAGTAATAATGGATAATGATTTGATTTGTGTCTGGTTAGAGTACAACAATCAATTGCATACCAGAATAGCATCCAATCCACATTACATATTGACCTATCAAGCCTTTTTGCTGTGTGGGATCCTCCAAGTCTCCCATTCGACCATGTAAACTGAGATCCTTTAGTATTAATGTGATGTAAATGATTTAAATCAGACAAGCAGTGAATTCCTCACAAGAAATCGTGGAAGGAGATGCACTCCCCCTATACTCATGAGCTCCTAATACTGAGTTAAAATCTCCTATAAAGCACCATGGGGCAGGATGGTTTTGTTGCAAAGCGATCAAGTCATTCCACAATTGTCTCCTAATTAAATAATTTGTTGAAGCATAAACAATTTGAAGAAACAATTCCCCGCCTATCAAACTTAATTGAGAAAGCAACATCTTTGTTTGGCGATTCAATAACCGAGGGAGAAAATATATCATTGCAAAAACACCATAGATTAGAGAGAGAACCTCCTCTATTATTTTTAGCAAACAACTTCAAGTTTAATGAACTAAAATAAAAATTCGGACTTGAACATATATATATGGTTATAAAGGTTTTTAGGTTTTGGGCAATGTGGCTGAAGTCCAAACACCCACAATTATACATCTAGGATCAATCATCTAAAGAGTCACATTCCTATGCATGCCGGTCGATATCTCCCACATGGAACTTTTATATCATGGCTGTGGAAGCTTAGTTTTATTCTTTGGTTGGTCTGTGGATGTTAAGAACTGAATTTAATTTTATCTTTTCCAATCTTATGCTTTCTAAGAAGATGACTTAGAAATCTCATTTTAGTGTTCTGAGTTGTGAGAACAGAATGTGAAACCAGGATTCTCCCTGGCTGCATTTCTTTTGTTTGTGAAATTCATGTATGTCTTCTTTGGATTTCAGTTTCGATAAAGCAGGTACTCTTTGAACCATAACTTTGGCCATACAACTTGAATTGAAACACTGTTTTCGTCTTTGAAAACTAACATGTAAATCTCCAAGTCATAAAAATTTCAGGCCAAAACTCCTTCTGTATCACTTCCATTGTTTTTTTTTTTACAAAATGCAAGGCCTGTTTATTTGTGTTTCAATGTCTGGACAGCATACATATATTTATGTTTAGACAGTTTTTTTCTTCCATCTTGGGTGTCATTGAAGTGTTTTAATTGTTTAACATGATTTGCATGTTGATTCTAGTTGCTTTAGTTAGCCTGGGTTATTTTTGCTGCCATTCTATATAGGATATAGATATTAGATACACATCAGGCCTATGTTTTTGAAATAATATGTTTTTCTTGATTGTATTACTTTTCTGGCTATGGCCTGGGTTCCTGCTACAAAAGGGGACGTAATCTGTGATGCTAGCAGAGATCCAAAACTGTGTTCACTCTTTGAAATCTCTTTGGTAATTCTACTTGTATCTGATTCTATACTGAGGAAGTTGAGTAATTGATGTAAATTCATGTTATTCAACTATGTTATGAACATGCTTGCATATTCTGGATAACAATGATGTCATTGGTTTGTAGTATCTTCATTCTCTCTTTGAAATCCAGTGTTTATTTTGATAGCACCAACTATTTGATTAAAAGCATTAATCAAATCCTACATCTACAGCTATAAATAAGGCTTTTGAATGTGCAAATTGTATGTGAATTTTCTGGATTATTTTGTGAGCAAGGAGAAAGTCATATCTTGTTTGGTGTCTATTGATATGCTTCTTAAAAGTATAGAAAAAAGAGTGAAGGTACAATATGTTAAAAAAATAAATAACTTTTGATTGGTTATTATTTATCATCAATCATCAAATGTAAACTGTTTTGGTTGCAGGTAGCTAGCGGTTATGGTGTGACAGCTCTCTCTTATAAGAAGATTGGGCCATTACTTGCTTCTGGAAGTAAGTTGCCACTTACTTTAGCTTGAACATGAAAACCTTATATTTTGAATGTAAAATGTCTTTTGTGAAATGTGAAATTTAACCTTCAACCTTTTTTTATTTTCTTTTTTAATATTGTTGACAACCTATACTTTGTTGCTTTTATTATCACAATTTTTCCTAATATGCTAATTCTAAGGATATGTTGTTTGTTATAGAATATAAAGTTTTGAATAACTTAACGCATTAAAAAAAACTTATAATGACATAGTGCATCATTTTATTTTGTATTAGATTAAAAGTCATGGACAAAGAGTGGACTAAATTGCCAAGGTTTAGTGAAGAGTATTTCAATGGTGTTGAGTCATTCTTAGATTTTACCTACACTATAGGAAGACCTCAAGGAGATGAGATTTTGTGTCCTTGTGCCAAATGTAGAAATCGTTGTTGGGCAAAAAGAAATGTGGTTTATGATCATTTAATAGGCACAGGATTTTTAAAAGGCTATGATGTTTGGGTAAACCATTGGGAGCGAATGCTGCCAATGGAAATCGACAATAACATGGAAGATCAAGAGGACTCACATGATGACATTGATGGCTTATTGTATGACACATTCAGAGATGTGGCAGAAGTAGAGGGAGTTAATGAAGGTCCTAATGAGGGTGCAAGAAAATTCTACAATTTGGTTAATGAGGCAAAACAAGAATTGTATCAGGGATGCAAAAATTTCTCTACTTTATCATTCATAATTCGAATGTACTTATTGAAGTGTCTTCATGGATGGAGCAATGCATCATTCACCGCGCTTTTAGAACTATTGAAAGAAGCGATGCCTCATCTAAACATTCCTGAATCTTTCAACAAAACAAAGGCCATGATTAAGGACTTAGGTCTTGATTATAAAAAGATTCATGCATGTCCGAATGATTGCATGTTATATTGGAGAGAGCATGAGAATGACGATTCCTGCAGGTTTTGTAAAGTTTCACGATGGAAGGAATTCCCTAAAGTAAATTGTGAGTTTGAGCAACCAAAAAATGAGCATAAAGTCCCTGCAAAGATTTTGAGACACTTTCCCTTGATTCCTAGACTTCAAAGGCTATTTATGTGTTCAAAGACAGCCGAGTCAATGAGGTGGCATGAAGAAGAGCGCTCAAAGGATGGGAAATTGAGGCATCCCGCTGATGGCCAAGCATGGAAAGACTTTGATAGGCTTCATCATGATTTTGCATTTGATCCTCGTAATGTAAGACTTGGCTTGACTAGTGATGGATTCAATCCATTTAGGACTATGAGTATATCTCACAGTACATGGCCTGTCATGATGATGGTATACAATTATCCACCATGGTTTTGCATGAAGTCTGAATATACTATATTGTCATTACTAATTCCTGGACCACAATCACCCGGAAATAATATCGATGTGTACCTTCAACCATTGATTGAGGAGTTGAAGGATTTGTGGGAATTAGGAGTGGAGACATATGATGCCTCAAGAAATAAAACATTTTCAATGCGTGCAGCTCTTTTATGGACTATTAGTGACTACCCTGGGTATGCTATGTTGTCTGGTTGGAGCACTAAAGGAAAGTTAGCATGTGCATCTTGTAATTATAACACTTCTTCAATCTACTTGAAACATAGTCATAAGATGTGTTATATGGATCATCGTGTTTTTTTGCCAATAGGCCATTCTTGGAGAGCTAATAGAAAGTCTTTTAATGGAAGAACAGAACTTAGATCTGCACCGCCTTTGTTAGAAGGGTCAGAGATCTTAGAAAACTTAAAATCTTTCAACAATGTATTTGGGAAGAAGAAAAAACAGAAAATTGATGGTCCGTGGAAAAAGCGGTCAATTTTTTTTTGAGTTGCCATATTGGGCACATAATACATTACGTCATAATCTTGATGTGATGCACATAGAAAAAAACATATGTGATAATATTATTGGGACTCTTTTGGATATCTCAGGGAAAACAAAAGATCATGTCAATGCTCGTTATGATTTGCAAGAAATGGGAATTAGAAAGAAACTTCATCCAAGGGAGATTGGTGGAGGTCGTGCAGAGTTTGCAAAAGCATGTTTCTCAATGACTCCGGAAGAGAAGGGTAATTTTTGCAGTGTTTTGAAAGATGCCAAATTACCATATGGTAGTGCATCAAATATATCAAGATGTGTCCAGGTTGCTGAAAAGAAAATATCTGGTTATAAGAGTCATGATGCACATTTTATGTTACATTACTTGTTACAAATAGCAATAAGAAGCACAATGCCCAATGTAGTGGCTCACCCTCTCATTCGTCTTGGTTCTTTTTTTTCGCTCTCTATGTCAGAAAGCTATCCAAGTGCAAGATTTGGATTACTTAGAAACAGAGATTGCGGAAATGCTTTGTCAATTGGAGATGATTTTTCCCCCTGCCTTTTTTGACATAATGGTTCATTTACCTATTCATCTACTAAATGAGGTCAGGTTAGGTGGTCCAGTTCAATTCAGATGGATGTATCCCCCAGAAAGACATTTATGTAAACTTAAGACTTATGTTAAGTAATAAGTCATCCCGAAGGTTCTATTGCTGAGGGTATTTGGAGAAGAAGCTTTAACTTTTTGCTCAAGATATTTGCATAAAAGTGTAGAGACAATGCTAAATAGAAGGAGTCGAAACTATGATCATAACGATTCGTTTGAGTTAGATTCAGCTGATTACTTTTCAAGTATTGGTCGTCCTTTAGGGGGAAAGAAAAATGGTAAACCATTTTCTCTAGATTTTAAATCAAAAGGCCAATCCCATCGATACCTCTTGTTCAATTGCGATGAAGTTCAAATATACATCAGGTATCATAATAACTCATCATCCGACTACTCGTCTATAAAATATATTTTAGAGTAATCTAATAAATAACATTGTTGTCATTGTAGAGAGCATGAAGACACTGTTAATGATCACACTAAAGGAGGAAATTGGACCAAAGCAAAAGCTCAGAGTCAAGATTTTGGTGAATGGTTTAAGGATCGTGCCATGAAAGATGATATATCAATTCGACTTAAACAATTCTCTAGAGGACCAAATACTGTTGCAAAGAGGTTTTCAGGATACCTTATTAATGGATATAGATTCCACACTAAGAAACGAGACACAAGACGTAAAACCCAAAATTCTGGTGTGACTTTGGTTTCATTAACTCCAAGTTTTGCAAGCTCTAAGGATGAAAATCCCAAAACAGAACCTATTACTTATTTTGGAGCAATTAATGATATAATTGAGTTAGACTATTATGGTCACTTCAAATTTGTGTTGTTTAAGTGTGATTGGTTTGAGGTTGAAGAAGACAAATATGGACTTACTTGTGTACACTTCAACAAAAAATGTTACCAAGATGATCCTTTTGTACTAGCTAGGCAAGTTCACCAATGTTTTTATGTCAATGATCCTTTTGAAGCAAATAGGCATTATGTTATAAAGACAATTCCAACAGATTTATTTAACACGGGTGACCAATCAGATTTAGATGCTCAAGAATCTTTTTGGAGTGAACCATATGATGATAGAAGAAATATAAATGCACCAAATAATGATGGTGAACTCAATTTGATTAGGGAAGATATACCTGCAACCATCACCGAGAAGCCTTCCCATGTTATTAATGCAACAGAACATGAAGAGGATTCTGATTTTGATGACACTTTGTTGGACTTCATGGACTAATGCATATAAGTTTTGACAATGTCAAGAATTCATTTTACTTCCATTATCTCTTCTCCAGATTTAGCTTATTTTATGGTTTACTTTTAATAAATTTTTTGGATCCTAGGTCATTGTTTTTGGATCCTTTTGAAATGTTTTAAGTTTGAATTGCTACTAGAACTTTTTCGAGGAAACAATGGTCATTATTTATGTTATAAAATTAAATAACCCACAAGCATATCCCTCAAAAGAAGTGACTCTTACAAGGAGCAAATGAAGAGCCTTCAGGAGAGGAAGGAACGGTAAAATTCATTTTACATCACTCATTTGTCTTCAAAGTTCAAATCACATAAAATCGGATTTTGTGGACCATTACATACCATTCTTATTTCATGCCCTTCAATCTTGATAGCTGACATTGTTTATTGATATTTATAGTTTTTGTTTACTCATGTCCTTGCTACCTTATAGATTATGCAATGCTATTTTGAGCCGCACTCTATTTTCTACGTGTTCCTTTGTTATATACTAAAGCCTTAATGGACCAAGTTGCTATTTATGTTTATTATAATTGTGTGATTTTATTATTAAGTTATGTCTACAATACTTGAATTTTACCCCACATTAGTATACCTTTTATGAGGTTATAATATCGCCATATCATAAAAGTAATTTCTTGTATCAGGTTGGCCATATCATTATTTATGCACATATATATATATATATGTTATAAAATTCACTGTTATCTACTAATTATATGTTGCATTTCCTAAATTTGTATTATGTTGTTCTTGTTAGAAAATGAGCGAAGCAAGCTTAAAGCAAGACAAGGGTGAAAGTGTTACTTTCGATATCCAGGAAAATGTAAGATCAAGCACTGAATTGCTTAAGAGGTTTAAAATCAAGCGTGAGAAGCCGGTTCGCAATGCTGAAAGTACTAATGCAACTAGGATGAAAGTTCAAGGATCCATACACAAGCCTATGTTTAGGAGTCAATTTGTGAGTACAAGTCAAAACAAGTTGCTAGTGGAGCCAGCCATTACTCAACCTAAAGGATCTAGACAAAATCATGATCCAACAAAGTTGCCAATGGAAGCAATCCTGACACAAAGCAAAGGATCTAGTCAAAATAAAGATCCAAAGAGCCAATCTGTGAGTACAAGTCAAAAGAAGTGGCCAATGGAACAAGATATCACTCAACCTAAAGGATCTAGACAAAATAATGTTCCAAAGAAGTTGCCAATGGAAGGAATCATGACTCAAAGCAAAGGATTTAGTCAAAGTCAAGATCTAAAGAGCCAATCTGTGAGTACAAGTCAAAAGAAGTTGCCAATGGAACCAGTAATCACTCAACCTGAAGGATCTAGACAAAATAATGTTCCAAAGAAGTTGCCAATGGAAGCAATCATGACTAAAAGCAAAGGATTTAGTCAAAGTCAAGATCCAAAGAATCAATCTGTTGGTACAAGTCAAATGAAGTTGCCAATGGAACCAACCATCACTCTACCTAAAGGATCTAGACAAAATCATGATCCAAAGTTGTCAACCATGACACAGAGAAAAGGATCTAATCAAAATCAAGATCCGAAGAGCCAATCTGTGAGTGCAAGCCAAAAGAAGTTACCTATGAAAGCATCCATGGCTGAAATCAAAGGATCTAGCCAAAAGCAAGGTTTAAAGAGGCAAGCTGTGAAAAAGGCAATGACTCAAGATGATGAATCAATGGCAATGCAGCAAAGCCCTATGAAGAAGACAAAAAGAATCCCAATTTGCCCACCAATGTTAATTGATGAGTTTCTTGAAGAAAATGGAGAGGTCGGTGAACAAGAAGAGATAGGAAATGAGAGTGAAGATGAAGAACAAAATGACATCGAACAAGAAGAATATGCACTCCAAGAGGAAGGTGGTGAAATAAATGGTGAGGAATGTATGTATGCCATATTTGTTTAGTTATATGGAATTGGTTAGTTATAATTTGTTCTACACCTTATATATGTATGCCATCTTTTGTATTTTATCTTCTGTTGCATAACTTCTATGTCAATATAGGGGCGTCTAAGAAACGAATGCGAGGACCGACACAATGCTTGAGCATTCATGCAAGACCTACGCAAGATCGTCAAGAAATTATCTTAGATGATTATGGAGAGCCAATTGGGCCCACTGACAAAATAGTTTATGATTTAAGTTATTTCTTGGGCACTATAGCAAGGAATTCAGACTTTTGTCCCTTGATTTACACAAACTTTAAAGCCGTTCCTGTTGATTACAAGGACCGCATGTGGGATTATGTTAATGTATGGGGAAGGCATTTTTCATATTTCATTGGATTTCATTGAATACTTTAATATTTAATAATTAAGTTGATGTCAATGATATTCTTTTGTTTCTTTCTTTTTTGTAGGATAAATACCTTGTTCCAAATAAAGGAAGGAAAGCGGTATTTTCTTGCATAAATGATGCTTGGAGACGCTACAAGAACTCTATCAAGAAGAAGCATTTTTTGAAATACTCTAATTTGAGGGAAAGGTTTAAACATCGTCCAGAGACTATACCTGAAGCCCATTTTAGACAATTGATGGCTTATTGGAACCACAATACTATCCAAGTAAGATAATTATACACTTTTTAATGTTAAATTATTTTATTTTCTGACTTTCATTTGTTCCTCTATAATGCAGAAAATTAGCAAAAAAAATGCTGCGAATAGAGCTAAGCAGAAATATATTCATCGGATGGGGCCAAAGAATTTTGCTAGAATTCGTGCTCGATTGGTAGTGAATTTATAAGTGTGTATGTGTGTGTTATTTTCCATATCTAAAACAAATAAATCTTCTAATCAATATGTGTTCCCTATTGCTCAACTAATTGATGTAGCGTGCAAACAAGAAGGGAGGGGATGTCCTTCAAGCTGAAATGTTCGTCGAGACTCGCCAAAGCCGAAATGGAAAGGAAGTAGATCCAGAAACGCAAGTTGTTACTGTAAGTCTAGTGTTATCCATCAAGTGCATTTAAAGTCTTGATTTTATCCTTAACATTAATGTTCTTTTATTAGACTACGCTTAAAGATTCAATTCAAAACTCAACTGAATCTGCTGGACAAACTTTTCTATCACTCTTTGGCAAAGAAAAGTCGGGGAAAGTGCGTTGCTTTGAAAGAACCGTCACACCATCTATGTTAAAAAGAAATGAAGAAATTGCTGCGATTAAGAAACAACATTCGCATGAGATGAATAAGATGTTTAAGAAGGTTGATGGATTGGAAGCACTTGTAAGAAGTTTATTGAAGCAAAACAAGCCAAATTTGGATGAAAAGGATTTGGATGAAAAGGATTTGGATGATATGATGGCAAATGCTTTAGGCAACGAAAACAATGCAGCATCACATTCTTCTACATCAACTCATGTTCCAAATAACGAACAGGTATAACAATATTTATCAAAACTTTATTTGTGTATTTAATTTGTCCGCTAATAATATTATTTGTTCCAAGTTTAGGAAGTAATGGATACTACTATAAACAAGTTATTAGTTGTAGCTACTAGTTAAATAGGTTTCAAGTCATTAATAATAGCTTTTGACTATTATTGTGCTCAAAAGTTGTGTAATTTGTAACATAATATGGATTCTGGTGATGGAGGATTGGATTACTTCTTTATGTTTTAGTTTGGATTCTACATGAATTAGCATTTAAAATGGCCAAAAGATGCATAATTTCAATAATGAAGTTCACTTAGAAAAATTGAAGATCCTTTTCATTGTATATAAATTGCTCCAATATAAATCCCTCATTCCGTCTAAAACTTGTTTCCTTGGCATCCCTCATTCCTCTACCTTCATGATTTTTTCTAGTTTGAAGGCTTTACATGGTTTATGCTTCTACTGATATTAGTTTCTACCTTAAATGGGTAGCTTTTGTTTCTTGTTTTTTCGTTCCATGGTTCTTCAAGTCGGTAATGTGGTGTTGTGTAATTCTGGTGAGCTTTGGTCTTTTCAAAAAATTCATAAATATATCTGGTGGGCCTTTGAATATTCAGCTAGCTTTTACACTTGAGTTTGGTTTTTGGTTTTGGTTTTGGCCTTGTATGGTCATTAGATGTGTTGGGTCCTGTTGGTCTGTACTATGTCCATGGGGATGTATTTTTGTTGGATCACAAGTGAGAATTTCAACCTAGTTGTAAATTGTTACTCTTGGTTGAAATTTTACCTTAGTGTTCTTTTTATTATATACGGGTTCAGGTACCCCTTGTACTCAAATATAAATACAGTTTAGAACACATAAAAAAAATGTTGCTTGTCATGCTTTTGATACTTGATATAAAATAGTGGAGAATGACCTATTATATTATTGGTTCATTACTTGGCAATAATGCTTGAGACTTGTTTTCTTGGTATCATTAGGGAGCGAAGAGACTAGGTAGATTATAAAGGCTCATGTTATATAAATTACAGTAGCATGATTCCATTTTCTCCTCATTTAATAATCTAATTGAACTATATAACTCAGCTTCTAACTTATATATCTTTTGTCATATATGCAGGAAGATTTTCTTGGTGAGGAAGAACAATATCAAGACATAGAAGACGAATGATGATATTAACATACATTGAAGCATATAATCTTTATGGATGTTTTTCTTTTTTCTTTTGGATTTTAGAAGAAAACTATTATGTTAGCTTTTTTAAGTGGTATTAGTTCATATGGGTGGTTGCTCTGTTTGTGATGGCTCTCATAGTCTAAGAGTGTCATTTGAAGACTCTGTTTGTTGTGCAACTAGGAGTATGCTCTACAGGTCTGGCTGTCTTTGGCTTTGGTGTATTATTGAATCTGTGATATCTTGTTGCAGAATTACATGTGACGAGTATGTTTTTCGGTGCTTGGGAGTTGAAAGAATAAAAAACAGTTGATATCTTGTTGCAGAATTACATGTGACGAGTATGTTTTTAGGTGTTGTATTTGAAAGGTTAAAATATATATTTAGTTATGTATAAACATATAAAAGACTTTCCTCGCAATATAATAAAAGTAACATCGTTGTCGATTTATTCTATAATAGTTACAAAAATGTCCCCTAAAGTTAAGTTAACCGATTTCTATATTATTTACCTACAGTAAAATAAGTGTTGTCTATATTAAAACGTCTAGCAACAGTTACGAAATTGTTGCCTATACCATCCACCAATAGTTAAATAAATGTTCCTTATTCTATTTGCCAACATTTAAATAACCGTGACCGAAACATCTAGCAACAATTAAGAAACCGTTGCCTAAATAATATGAACGAAAACCGTTGCCATTGGACGGGTTTAAAAACCGTGGCCTATTCCCCTAATTTAGGCAACGGTTATTGAGATACCGTGGCCTAAAGCGAAAAATCGTTGCCTAAGGGAATAGGCAACGGCCACATAGAGAACACTTTTTTAACCGTTGCCTAAAGTTTAGGCAACGGTTTTCATACTTCTAAGAACGGTTTTTTGTTGTTGCCTAAACTAAAAAATGTTGTAGTGGTCTAACCATGGGATCCATACAAGGTGGTCATGGGTTAACCATGTGTTCCTTTCTAAGGGGATCCTTATAAGTGGGTCATGGTCTAACCATGGGATCCTTACAAGGTGGTCATGGTCTAACCATGGGATCCTTGCAACGGGATCACGGGTTAACCATGGGATCTTTACAAGGGGTCGTGGTCTAACCATTGGATCCTTGCAATGGGTCATCGGTTAACCAAGAGATTCATGCAAGGGTGTCATGGTCTAACCATGGGATCCTTGCAAGGCAGTCATGGGTTACCATGGGATCCTTTCTAGGGGATCCTTGCATGGGGGTCATGGGTTAGCCATGGGATCCTTGCAAAGGGGTCATGGTCTAACCAAGGATCCTTGCAAGGGTGTCATGGGTTAACCATGTGATCCTTTCTAAGGGGATCCTTGCAAGGGGGTCATGAGTTAACCATAGGATCATTTCTGGGGGATCCTTGTAATGGGGTCATGGGTTAACCATGGGATCCTTGCAAGGGGGTCATGTTCTCACCATAGGATCTTTATAAGAGGGGTCATGGGTTAACCATGTGATCTTTGCAAGGGGGTCATGATCTAACCATCGGATCTTGGCAAGGGGGTCATGGGATAACCATGGGTTCCTTTCTAGGGGGTCATCGGTTAACCATGGAATCCTTTCTAGGAGGATCCTTGCAAGGAGGTCATGGGTTAATCATGGGATCCTTGCAAGGGGGTCATGGTCTAACCATGGGATCCTTGCAAGGACGTTATGGGTTAACCATGGGATCCTCTCAAGTGGGATCTTTGCTAGTTGGTAATGGGCTAACCAAGGGAACCTTGTAAGGGAGTCATGGTCTAACCATGGGATCCTTGCAATGGGGTCGTCGTCTATCCATTGGATCCTTTGAAGGGCTCATGGGTTAACCATGGGATCTATTTTAGGGGGATCCTTACAAGGGGGTCATGTGTTAACCATGGGATCCTTGCAAGAAGGTCATGGTCTAACCATAGGATCCTAGCAAGGGCATCAAGGGTTAACTATGGGATCCTCTCTGGGGGTCCTTGCAAGGGGGTCGTGGGTTAGCCTTGCGATCCTTGCAAGGGGGTCATGGTCTAACCAAGGATCCTTGAAAGGGGGTCATTGGTTAACCAAAGGATCCTTTCTAGGAGGATCCTTGCAAGGGATCATGGGTTTAACTTGGGATCCTTGCTAGGGGGTCATGGTCTCACCATAGGATCTTTTCAAGGGGTTTACAGGTTAACCATGGAATCTTTCAAGGGGGATCCTTGCAAGGGGGTTATGGGTTAACCATGTGATCTTTGCAAGGGGATCATGATCTAACCATCGGATCCTTGCAAGGGGGGCAGGGTTAACCATTGGATCCTTTCTAGGAGGATCCTTGAAAGGCGTTCAAGGGTTAACCATGGAATCCTTTCTAGGAGGATCCTTGAAAGGGGGTCATGGGTTAACCATGAGTTCCTTGCAAGGGGGTCATGGGTTAACCATGGGATCCTTGCAAGGGGGTCATGGTCTAACCATGGGATCCTTGCAATGGGGTTATGGGTTAACCATGTGATCCTCTCTAGTGGGATCTTTGCTAGTGGGTAATTGGGTAACCATTGGATCCTTGCAAGGGAATCATGGTGTAACCATGGGATCCTTGCAATGGGGTCGTCGTCTATCCATTGGATCATTGCAAGGGGTCATGGGTTAACCATGGGACCCATTCTAGGGGAATCATTACAAGGGGGTCATGTGTTAACCATAGGATCCTTCCAAGGGGGTCATGGTCTAACCTTGGGATCCTAGCAAAGGGGTCATGGGTTAACAATGGGATCCTTTCTAGGGGATCCTTGCAAGGGGGTAATGGGTTAGCCTTGGGATCCTTGCAAGGGGGTCATGGTCTAACCAAGGATCCTAGCTAGGGGGTCATGGGTTAACCAAGGGATCCTTTCTATGTGGATCCTTTGAAGGGGGTCATGGGTTTACCATGGGATCCTTCCGAGGGAGTCATGGTCTCACCATAGGATCTTTGCAGGGGGTAATAGGTTAACCATGTAATTTTACTAGGGGGATCCTTGTATGGGGGTCATGGATTAACCAAGTGATCTTTGCAAGGGGATCATGATCTAACCATCGGATCCTTGAAGGGGGTCCGGGATAACCATTGGATCATTTCTAGGAGGATCCTTGAAACGGGATTATGGGTTAACCATGGAATCCTTTCTAGGATGATCCTTGAAAGTGGGTCATGGGTTAACCATGGGATCCTTGCAAGGGGTTCATGAACTAACCTTAGGAACCTTCCAAGCGGGTCATGGGTTAACCATGGGATCCTTGCAAGGGGGTCATGTTGTCACCATAGGATCTTTACAGCGGGGGTCTTGGGTTAACTGTGGGATCTTACCAGAGAGATCCTTGCAAAGGGGCATGGGTTAACCATGCGATCTTAGAAAGGGAATCATGATCTAACCGTTGGATCCTTGCCAGGGGTTTATGGGATAACCATGGGATCCTTTCTAGTGAGATCCTTGCAAGGGGGTCATGGGTTAACCCTGGAATCCTTTCTAGGGGGAACTTTGCATGTGGGTCATGGGTTAACCATGGGATCCTTGCAAGGGGTCATGGGTTAACCAAGTGATCCTTTCTAAGGAATCCTTGGAAGGGGGTCATGGGTTAACTAAGGGATCCTTGTAAGGGGGTGATGGTCTAACCATGGGATCTTTGAAATGGGGTAATTGGTTAACCATGTGATCTGTTCTAGGGGGATCCTTCCAAGGGGGTCATGGGTTAACCATGGGATCCTAGAAAGGTGTATCTTTGCAAGTGGGTCATAGGTTAACCATTGGATCCTTGCAAGGGGGTCGTGGTCTAACCATTGGATCCTTACAAGGGGGACATGGGTTAACCATGGGATCCATTCTTGGGGGATCCTTATAAGGGGGTCATGGGTTAACCATGGGATCCTTGCAAGAAGGTCATGATCTAACCATGGGATCCTAGCAATGGGGTCATGGGTTTACCATGGGATTCTTTCTGGCGGATTCTTGCAAGGTGGTCATGGGTTAACAATGGGATCTTTGCAAGGGGGTCATGGTCTCACCATAGGATCATTGCAGGGGGTTCATGGGTTAACTATTGAATCTTACTTGGGGGATCCTTGCAAGGGGATTTTAGGTTAACCATGTGATCTTTGCAAGGGAATAATGATCTTACCATTGGATCCTTGCAAGGGTGTCATGGGATAACCACGAGATCCTTTCTAGTGAGATCCTTGCAAGGGGGTCATGGGTTAACCATGGAATCCTTTCTAAGGGGAACTTTGCATGTGGGTCATGGGTTAATCATGGGATCCTTGCAAGGGGTCATGGGTTAACCAAGTGATCCTTTCTAAGGAATCCTTGGAAGGGGGTCATGGGTTAACCAAGGGATCCTTGCAAGGGGGTGAAGGTCTAACCATGGGATCTTTGAAATGCGGTAATTGGTTATCCATGTGATCTTTTCTAGGGAGATCCTTCCAAGGGGGTCATGGGTTAACCAAGGGATCCTTTCTAGGGGGATCCTTAAAAGGGGGTCATTGGTTAATCATGGGATCCTTGCAAGGGGTTCATGGGTTAACCATGGGATTCTTGCAAAGAGGTCATGGTCTAACCATGGGATCCTTGCAAGGGGGTCGTGGGTTATCCATAGGATCCTTTCTAGGGGATCCTTGCATGGGTGTCAAGGGTTAACCATGGGATCCTTGCTAGGGGGTCATGGTCTAACCATAGGATCTTTGTTGGGGGGTCATCGGTTAACCATGGGATCGTTGCAAGGGGTTCATGGGTTAACGATGTGATCTTTACAAGGGGGTCATGATATAACTATCGGATCCTTGAAAGGGGGTCATGGGATAACCATGGGATCCTTTCTAGGGGGATCCTTGCAAGGGGGTCCTGGGTTAACCATGGGATCCTTTCTAGGGGGATCATTGCAATGGGTCATGGGTTAACCATGTGATCCTTTCTTGGGCATCCTTGCAAGGGGGTCATGGGTTAACCATGCGATCCTTGCAACACAATGGGATCTTTGCAAGGGGGTAATGGTTTAACCATGTGATCTTTTCTTGGGGCAAGGGGGCTCATGGGTTAATCATAGGTTCCTTGCAAGGGGGTCACGGTCTAACCGTGGGATCCGAGCAAGACGGTCATAGGATAACCATGGGATTCTTTATAGGGTGATCATTGCTAGCGGGTCATAGGTTTACCATGGGATCTTTTCAAGGGGGTCATGATTTGACCATGGGATCCTTGCAAGGGGTTCATCGGTTAACCATGGGATCTTTTCTAGGGGGATAATTCAAGGGGGTCATGGGTTTACCTTGGGATTTTTGCAAGGGTGTCATGGGTTAACCATCTGATCTTTTCTAGGGGATCTTTGCAAGGGGGTCATGGGTTAACTAAGGGATCCTTGCAAGGGGGTCATGGTCTAACCATGGGATCCTTGCAAAAGTGTAATGGGTTAACCATGTGATCCTTTATAGGGGCAAGAGGGGTCATGGGTTAACCATGTGATTCTTGCTAGGAGGTCACGGTCAAACCGTGGGATCCTTGCAAGAGGGTCATATGATAACTATGGGATCCTTTATAGGGTGATCTTTACAAGTGGGTCATATGTTAACCATTGGATCCTTGCAAGAGGGTCACGGGTTAACCATGGGATCCTTACAAGGGGGTCGTGGTCTAACCATTGGTTCATTGCAAGGGGACATGGGTTAACCATGGGATCCATTTTTGGGGGATCTTTGCAAGTGGATCAAGGGTTAACCATGTAATCCTTGGAAAGGGGTCATGGTCTAACCATGGGATCCTTACAAGGGGGTCTTGGGTTAACCATGGGATCCTTTCAAAGGGGCCATGGTCTAACCATGGAACCCTTGCAAGGGAGTCATGGGTTAACCATGAGATCCTTTCTAGGGGATCCTTACAAGTGGGTCATGGGTTAACCATGGGATCCTTGCAAGGGGGTCATGGTCTCACCATAGGATCTTTGCAAGGGGTCATCGGTTAACCATGGGATCTTTCTAGGGGGATCCTTGAAAGGGGGTCATGGGTTAACCATGTGATCTTTGCAAGGGGGTCATGATATTACTATCGGATCCTTTAAAGGAGGTCATGGGATAACCATGGGATCCTTTCTAGGGGGATCCTTGCATGGGGGTCATGGGTTAACCATGGTATCCTTTCTTGGAGGATCCTTGCAAGGGGGTCATGGTCTAACCATGGGATTCTTGCAAGGGGGTTATAGGTTAACCATGGGATCCTTGCAAGGGGGATCTTTGCAAGTGGGTCCTAGGTTAACCATGAGATCCTTGCAACAGGTGCACGGGTTAACCATGGGATCCTTGCAAGGGGGTCGTGGTCTAACCATTGGATCCTTGCAAGGGGACATGGGTTAACCATGGGATCCATTCTAGGGGGATCCTTGACACGCTGTCGTGCACGCGTCAAAAAGAAGAGCGGTTTACAAAAATATGTATTTAGGGTGCGACAACTTGAGTATCGTCTCACAAGGACTCTTGGGTTGTTGTTAACAGAAAAGGTCAGTTTTGGGGGGGGAGGGGTTTGGATTTGAAAATTAAAATAAGAAAACAAAGCAGAGAAACAATGCAAACTAAATAATTATCAAATAAGCTAAACGATCAACCTACTGCTTTCGGTTTCCCACTATCATTGATTCATATAATTTTAAGCCCTAAGCGGATTCTAATCTCTTCTCGATTGTAGCGACAATTAACAAGCGAAATCGTCACTACGCGACGTATGTTCTTATTCCCGAATTAAGCAAACGGGGTGAAGCGCTCGTGAATTAAGCAAACACGAATGAACACACGTGAATTAAGCAAACACGATTAAGTATAGGAACACACAATCATCCAAACAAACCAATACCCATTCGATACAAACTGAATTAAGCAAACAGAGAATATAGAATAGTATTGAAAGAGGAAAAGCAGTGAAATCAGGAATTACAAAACCTCAAGCGTCAATGGAACCCGATTACAGTAGATCAATCATAGGAGACTAGTTCTCCATTAACAACTATGACAAAAACTAAAAGTATATGACGTAAACTGTGAAAACTGGATCCTTGATCTGTCTGCTGCGCTTCTGTTTTACAGAGAGACCGCGCGTCACGGCCGTGATGGCCATCATGGTCAGGCCGTGACCGCTTCTGTCTTGGGCTCCAGTTCAAATTCTTGTCCGTCACGGCCGTGATACCTATCACGGCCAGACCGTGATCGCTTCTGACTCTGGGTGCTGATCTATCACGGCCGTGACCTTCGTCACGACTGGGCCGTGATCAATTCTGTCTTTTAGGTACTCGTCATCATGCCCGTGATGTGTATCACGGCTAGGCCGTGATGCTTTCTGACTTCAGGGTCTTCATACCACGCCCGTGATGGACATCACGGGCAGGCCGTGATGCTCTCTGCTTCTATGTATCCTTCCCTCCTTGCTCTCCTCATTAGCCTGAAACATGAAATAGCAATAAGTGCTTTATTTGACTCAAAACTGGCTAAATTATCCTAAAACTACTTAAGGGACTCAAAACCTTGCTTGAGGACAATCAAGACTAATTTGGGCGAAAACAATATACAATTGGCACAATACCACGGTCATACTAGTCATAAAACTAGATGAGCCAGAGGCTTATCAAAATACCCCAAACTTAAACTTTGCTTGTCCCCAACCAAACTAAAACTTAAAAAGGACTCAGACTTGGCAAGCTTAAGAGATTCAATCAAATTCTCACAAACTTCATGCAATTTCAACAAAACAATTTTTCTTCAATGTTTTCCCCCTTGCAACAATAAAATCCCCACATTCATTTAATTTAAACAATTGATACTTCCATCATTCATGCAATCATTAATCTAAACAAGGGATCCAAGTTACACACAAAAGGGAGATCACCAAACTCAAACAATCGCCTTCCTCACAAAGGCATTTAGTGTTTCACTCATTCGCTCAGTTTGTCTAGGCTATCAACATTTCACTCAATTTCACTTTTAAGAGCACCTCCCAAGAATTTGATTTTCACCTCAGACAAGGTTCCCACGAAAACATGCATGCAACATCAAAAGGTCTTTTAAGGTTGTAATGGGGCCTGGCTAAGGGTAATATATTCAAAGGTACTAGGCTTAAGTCCCTAGGAACTAAGAGAGCATGAGCATTTTGATACATTTGAATTTCCACTCAAGTTCTTTTTTTTTCATTCTTCTTTATGCTTTTGGGTGACTACAGCCTTTTTCTTCTAATATCCTTTTTGACATTTTTGCACTTCTCTCTCTTTTTTTTTTCTTTTCTTTTTTTTCTTTTTCTTTCTTTTTGCCTTTGGCTCGAACCTTTATTTTTCTTTTCTTTTTCTCAATCCCAAACAACATATCATATCCTTGTAGCCACCCCAAACTTAGTTTCTTGTAACCCTTCTCTTGCTAAGCTTCCATGCTCTCCTAATCCTAAGATTGGGGTTAACATGGTTTTTCATATTTTTGGCTTATAACATAGGGTCATCAAGAAACAATAGGCTAATTAGGCTCAATGGGGCTAACTAGGGAACATGCACTAGGGACTGGTTCAATTTAGGCCAGGTAGCTAATTCAAAGAAAATTGCCTAAATCATTTTATGCAAACACATAAACATGCAAACTATGAAGAGATTCAAGCAAATTCGGGAAAGTGCAGCTCATAAGTGATTCACACAGTTAAAAACATGTTGGAGGCTCAAATCCTCACCTAGACATTTTTTCAAATTGTTTGACCGAGATTCTATCCCTAGTGTGTGCATCCCATCACCCCAAACTTATCATAAATCATGCAATCACAATGAAATATCTCAAAGTTCAGTTTTCAATTTTTCAAATGGGGATCAAATTTTCAATTTTCAAAACCTAGGGGGAAAAGCATCAACAGTCAACACATGTCATGCAATCAATGTATGCAAAATTTGATAAAAAACCAACAAGCTCACCGACACAAGACTCAAACACATACTCTTGATCTTCTCAAATTATTCAAGAGCTAAAGGAAAAACAAAACAAAAACAAAGCAAGGAAAAGACAATTAAAAAGAAGAGGGTTTAGAGAAACTCATGGAGGTGATTCCACCGGGATCCCACTGCCTGTGGTACAGCGGCCACGGAATGCCCAAATTTCAATATGATCCTCCCGGATCCCATGGCATACAGCATAAGTAAGACAGAGGGCGCTTGACAATTATGGTGACTCTGCCAAGTGCGGAGGACTTCTCGCTCCCTCTTGGGTCCGAGTTGACCTCCTGGTCAACGAAGTCCTCCCAATAAAAATGGGATTCAACCTCTTGGACTGACCATAGTGTCTTCATATCCAAGGATGCAAAATCCAGTCTTTCAGGAAGAGGTTTGAACTCCATCGCTGGTTGTTCCACAGTGGGAGGTGGCAAACAGGTAGCGAGGATCTCTGGTGCCGCTTCAACTTCTGCACGATTCTCACTCACTGCATTATCAAATTTATCACCTGCTATACATGCAGAAATCTCAGCACACACCACACAAGGGTTAGTGTTAGTACAGTCAATACATATAGTACAACAAACTGAATCAGAAAAGGCTTGAATGTCTGGAAATTCAACACACAGTTCATCAGTAATAGTGTTCTTGACATCATTATCAAAATCATGTTCAAAAGAAGTATTGTCAAGAACAACTATTTGTGAATCTGTATGTTCTTCAAGGAGACGTTGAGTTTGCAGTGTGGTCGAGGCGGAGGCAATGTGACCAATTTGAGCGGCCAAATCCTGAAGACTTGCTTCTGTCCTCCGTTGGTGTTCAAGCATGTCTTGTGCCATTTCTTGGAGACTTGCTTGTTGGAGTTGAAAAGTGAGCTCTGCCGTTTGTTGCACCATAAAAGCTATCTCATCCAAGCTACTATGTCCTCCACTTTGTTGGCTAAAATGATCATTCACTCCAAACATGCCACAATCACTACTAGACTCATAACCTCCAGCAAAATTAGGATAACATATGCATAGTGGTGGCTCATCAAAGTTAGGATAATATATGCAAGGTGGTAGCTTATAATACCACTTATAATCAACATTAGGCATATAATCATGCATGCAATTATCCATGGGATAGACATTAGGCATATAATTTTGCATATAGTTATCCATACTAAGGTTCACAACCAGACCTATTAGCCAAGACTAATTCAGCAATGATTTTTTTTTAATTTTCTGTTAATAACAACAAGAGTCCCCGGTAACGGCGCCAATTTTGACACGCTGTCGAGCACGCGTCAAAAAGAAGAGCGGTTTACAAAAATATGTAGTTAGGGTGCGACAACTCGAGTATCGTCTCACAAGGACTCTTGGGTTGTTGTTAATAGAAAAGGTCGGTTTTTTTTGTGGGGGGTGGGGGGGGGGGGTGGGTTTGGATTTGAAAATTAAATTAAGAAAACAAAGCAAAAAAACAATGCAAACTAAATAATTATCAAATAAGCTAAATGATCAACCTACTGCTTTCGGTTTCCCACTATCATTGATTCATATAATTCCAAGCCCTAAGCGGATTCTAATCTCTTCTCGATTGTAGCGACAATTAACAAGCAAAATCGTCACTACACGACGTATGTTCCTATTCCCGAATTAAGCAAACGGGGTGAAGCGCTCGTGAATTAAGCAAACACGAACGAACACACGTGAATTAAGCAAACAAGATTAAGTATAGGAACACACAATCATCCAAACAAACCAATACCCATTCGATACAAACTGAATTAAGCAAACAGAGAATATAGAATAGTATTGAAAGAGGAAAAGCAATGAAATCAGGAATTACAAAACGTCAAGCGTCAATGGAACCAGATTATAGCAGATCAATCGTAGGAGACTAGTCTCCATTAACAACTATGACAAAAACTAAAAGAATATGATGTAAACTGTGAAAACTGGATCCTTGATCTGTCTGTTGCACTTCTGTTTTATAGAGAAGCCGCGCGTCACGGCCGTGATGGCCATCACGGTCAGGCCGTGAGCGCTTCTGTCTTGGGCGCCAGTTCAAATTCTTGTCCGTCATGGCCGTGATAGACCGTGATCGCTTCTGACTCTGGGTGCTGATCTGTCACGGCCGGGCCGTGATCAATTCTGTCTTTCAGGTACTCCTCATCATGCTCGTGATGTGTATCACGGCTAGGCCGTGATGCTTTCTGACTTCAGGGTCTTCATACCACACCCGTGATGGACATCACGGGTAGGCCGTGATGCTCTCTGCTTCTATGTATCCTTCCCTCCTTGCTCTCCTCATTAGCCTGAAACATGAAATAGCAATAAGTGCTTTATTTGACTCAAAACTGGCTAAATTATCCTAAAACTACTTAAGGGCCTCAAAACCTTGCTTGAGGGCAATCAAGTCTAATTTGGACGAAAACAAGATACAATTGGCACAAAACCACGGTCATACTAGTCATAAAACTAGATGAGCCAGAGTCTTATCAATCCTTACAAGGGGGTCTTGGGTTAACCATGGGATCCTTGCAAAAGGGTCATGGTCCAACCATGGGATCCTAGCAATGGGGTCATGGGTTAACCATGGGATCCTTTCTAGGGGACCCTTGCATGGTGGTTATGGGTTCACCATGGGATCCTTTCAAGGGGGTCATGGTCTCTGATATGCTCTAGCAAGCGTACCGTATCAAAGCAAGTAATAATAAAACGGTGAGAAATCGAGTATCGAACTTAGGGATTGGGAAACCAAGTATCACTTCACAAATTAAACAACTATTTAGACGGAGAAATAGGTTTGAAAAGATTTCAAGAAAATAAAAGAAACAATAAAATAAAATCAAATATTTTTGGGATTTTAAATATATGAAGGCGAATCATCCTAACTTAGTTAATGTTCCCTCTCGAGATACAAGAACCTTGCTCAATTAAACCAACTCCTACTCTCGTGGTAATTGTATTTAAATTGAACCCATTACGATTTATGATAACTCAATGGTACCCTCGATGGACCGCTTTTAAATCTCGTGATTTAAGTCTTAAGTTTAATTCCTATGGATCCAATACAAAGGTTCACTTCTCAGTTCATCCCTAAAATATCTAAGACATGCAAATAGGTGATCAGTCAATTCACATGGATAAAGCATAATAAGAATCAAATCAATGAATCAAACATTAACAAAAGGGAAAAATAAAATATTCATCATAATAATATCAAAGGGCATTGCCCAATCTTTGAAACATTGAAAACTACTCAAGCATAAAAGAAATAGCAAGAAGAAGAAATGAAAACTCCATTAAAAATTCCCAAAGAGCTATCCGTCGGTCGTGCCCCCTGGTTTCCCTACCTTCTACGTCCTTTTATATGTGTACCATAGCATCCTTTTTTCACTTCAATTCCCATTCTTATGCGGGCCAACCTCTCTCAAATTTTGCCAAATCTGATTGCTAATTATCTAATCTAATCATATCTTGTTACTGTTTCAATCTTTTATCTTAATTCATCTTGAATCCAAGTGGGCCCTTGCACATCTCATTCACGTTTGCTACTCTTGGACATGTTTCAAATTCCAATTCCAATTCCAAATTGGAGTCACAATTCACATAAGACCCTGTTACAATTCAATTCCAATAACCACTTTATAGGAAACGGGCCCCACGTACTTAAATTGGATGTTTTTAATTGCCAATCTTTCCTTAAATTAAAACTTCTGTACGTGGCTTTTGATGTCAAATTTCAAAAATATGCTAGTGAACTTCAAATAGGTCGTGGCATCGGGATTTGTTTCCTTTTCAATTGTAAATCATGTTCTATACCGGACTTCAATTTCCTTTCTTCAATTACAATTCAATTATAGTCATTCTGTCCCTTCTTGATACTTTACTAAAAACCAAAATAAGAAAATCATCTAAAATCTAATTAAAATTAATTAAATGCATATATTGACTCTAATAAAACAAAATAGGAAAACAAAGTCTAATTTGGGTTAAATCAAGCATTCATCTCCACAAAATTGATAAAATCCACTCTAAAATAATAGATAAAATATCATAAGCCAGCGGATTATCATCTCACCATAGGATCTTTGTAGGGGGGTCATGGGTTAACCTTGGGATCTTACTAGGGGGATCCTTGTAAGGGGGTCATGGGTTAACCATGTGATCTTTGTAAGGGAATAATGATCTAACCATTGGATCCTTGCAAGGGGGTCATGGAATAACCAGGGGATCCTTTCTAGGGGGATCCTTGCAAGGGGGTCATGGGTTAACCATGGAATCCTTTCTAGGGGGATCCTTGCAAGGGGGTCATATGTTAACCATGGGATCCTTGCAAGCGTGTCATGGTCTAACCATGGGATCCTTGCAAGGGGTTATAAGTTAACCATGGTATCCTTTCTAGGGGGATCTTTGCATGTGGGACACGAGTTAACCATTGGATCCTTGCAAAGGGGTTATGGTTTAACCATGGGATCCTTGTAAGGGGGTTATTGGTTAACCATGAGATCCTTTCTAGGGGGATCCTTGAATGGGTGTCATTGGTTAACCATGGGATCCTTGCAAGTGGGTCATGAGTTAAACATAGGATCCTTGCAAGGGGGTCATGGTATAACCAAGGGATCCTTGCATGGGGTCATGGGTTAACAAAGTGATCATTTCTAGGGGATCCTTGCCAGGAGGTCATGGGTTAACCAAAGGATCCTTGTAAGGAGCTCATTCTCTAACCATGGTATCCTTGAAAGGGGGTAATGGGTTAACCATGTGATCCTTTCTAGGGGGATTCTTGCAAGGGGGTCATGGGTTAACCATGGGATCCTTGCAAGGGGGTCATTGTCTAGCCATGGGATCCTTGCAAGGTGGTCATGGGTTAACCATGAGATTCTTTCGAGGATCCCATTGGTTAACCATGGGATCCTTGCAAAGGGATGTGGTCTAACCATGGGATCCTTGCATGGGGGTCATGGGTTAACCATGGAATCCTTTCTTGGGGATCCTTGCAAGGGGGTCGTGGTCTCACCATAGGGCCTTTGCAGGGTGGTAATCGGTTAACCATGGGATCTTTCTAAGGAGATCCATGCAAGAGGGTCCTGGGTTAACCATGTGATCTTTTCAAGGGGGTTATGATCTAACTATCGGATCCTTGAAAGGGGGTCATGGGATAACCTTGAGATCCTTTCTAGGGGGATCCTTGCAAGTGGGTCTTGGGTTATGTAACAGCCTGATTTTAATTACACTGTATTAAAGGTAAAGATAGATTTATTTATATTTTTATCTGAGACTTAAGAAATGATTTGGGAGGAAAAAAATCATATCTAGAACCTACCCTATTGTAGGAAGCTATTGTTAAAATTTGGGTTTAAAGCTCAGACGAAAACCGGTCTGCGTTTTTAACTGACAGTATAATTTTATACTGACAGAAAACCCTAATTTGACCCAAAAACTGAAATTTGTAGATTTTTTATATTTTGTCAGTGAGGAAGTCTACTTTCCAAATTTCTGCTCAAATAAAATATTATATGTATTCGGGCGAATTTTGGCAAAAGTTCGAACGGAAAACAGTCGGTGTTTTCACTGGCAGTAAGATTTTAATGATAAGAGAACCTAATTTTGACTCGTGAAAGAAATATGTTTAAATCATGTTTCCAAAGAGTTTGGGTATTTTGAAATTTTTCGATCGAAAAACAGATGGAAACTCTAATCGGGAAACCGACGAAGTTGAAAACGAAACTGCAGAGACCCGTCAAGAGATCGGGACAACGAGTCATACATGATGACTCATGAAGGATGAGTCACCAAGAATTTATGACAATTTCATGAATATCTAGATATTTTAGATAGATATTTTAAGGTAAAAATACCAAAATACCCCTAAGCTTAACCTAACCGACGTCAAGTTAAATCTTAACCATGGTTAGGGAACCATGGTCGCTTTGTGTGGACAAGGGGCAGCCACACCACTCAAATAATGTGAGCCACATGTTTATAAACCATGGTTGACAACATAACCCTAGTTAAGTTATTAATTAACTATAGTTAACTACTATATTATTTAATAATGTTAAAACCTATTAATCTAATTCTAATGAACCAAACAAAGCCTAAATCTAAGCCTGTATAACTACCCATAACCGTAGTCCCCCCTCCATTTTCACTCATTTCT
Source organism: Sophora flavescens (assembly GCA_030762895.1). Lineage (NCBI taxonomy): Eukaryota > Viridiplantae > Streptophyta > Magnoliopsida > Fabales > Fabaceae > Sophora > Sophora flavescens. Next base: position 128,432,096 of record CM061069.1, read on the forward strand.
TCATCTTCACTTTTCTTCACAAATTACACATAAACTCCATTTTTCATCCTTTAAAAGCTTCAAGTGTTTTCATAGTGAAACTTGCCAAGATCATCATATATTCTTCCTCCATCTTCTTAACTTAGGTAATATGATCATCTCCTCTCTTTTTAAAATCTTGTTCTTCATATTTCTTGAGTCTCCATTTCTTAGATCTAGAACTTTAATTAATTCTAGAAAATTGTAGAAAAATCATAAAAATGTGAAACTAATTTCTATGATCTTGTTATGATCCCTAATTTCTTTATCCAATAGCATGTGATCAAAATCATTTTGTTTCCCTATTTTCTAATTGAGGCCGAAACTGAGTATAAAATTGGGTTTCATGTTTTGTTGTTTTGTTTGAAAGTTAGTACTTGATTTAAGTTCTATAATACTAGTATAAATTAAATTCAAGAGCTTAGGTTCAACAAAAACCCCTAGCCTAATTTTCTTATAGAGGTCGAAACCCTAACATAAAAGGGTTGAAAAGTTTTTGATTGATTTGTGATATCAAATGCTTGATTCCTGCTCTCTAACACTCTAAGATCATTTATCTAAGAGATTAGGTTGATTTGAAAATCCTAGCCTATTTTTCTATGTGAGGCCGAAATTTAATTAAATAGGGCTTGGAATATTTTGTTCATGTTTTCAAGTTATAGCAATTTACCTAAGCTACCAAGGACTTAAGTAATTAGTATCCAAAAGTTTAGGTTGAGAAAAGAACTCTAACCCTCATTTGGATGAGTTGGCCGAACCTAGTACCATATGTCCATATTTAGATTTGTTGATTAATTTGTTTTATTGTTGATTTGGTTGAAGGTGGTTCTGTTAACTCGTGGTAGGATAACGAGGATCGTCGTTTTCGTGTTTCCGGTGATAACTTAGGTGGGGGAAAGAACCAATCTACCATCAGAAACGATAAGTTATATATTATATAGTAATTGTGTAGGGTGACCTAAACCCTACTAGTATTCGAATAATCGACAAGACCAAAATTACATTGGAAACCTTTTCTGTTAAACCAATGGTGATTCGGGGATTGTAGTTTTATCGAGATTAGGTTGATTTTAAGTATTTGATGATGTCTGACTTTATGTTATTGACTTTATTGTGATACGCTGGTTGAGGTATTCCATTGCATGTGACGTATTATTTTTAGTGTTTGAATATTTCTGTTATTGTGTTATGCATGATCTGCCTGGTTTTTAATGATATGCTTATATGATTTTAAACAAAGATATACATTGTTCGGGAGATAATTGTTTGGGTGAGAGAATGAATTGACTTAGAGGTGCCTATCCTAAATGAGTTATTTTAAAGAGGAAGTGTGACATAGAATATGTGTTAAGGCTTTGAGGGAGGGTTAAGGCACTAGGATGTTATTGATGCGAGGTAGTGAGATTCATATAGATAGATTGATAAATATAATCTTTTAGTTCAGGACGTATTGTTATGATTATCCCATTGGAGATAGAGTAAAAATGTCTTTTATGCTTATGTGCTATTTTGATGGGAAATAGTGACGCATACCGTGATTATGCACTATTTCCTATTAGAGATTAGGGAATAGTGGTGCACCGATTTATAAGGTTTTTATGCTTATGTGTTATTTCCAATGGGGGAAATAGTGACGCATATCGTGCTTATGCACTATTTCCTATTAGATATTAGGGAATAGTGGCGCATTGAATTATTATATGTTTTGTGCTTATGTACTATTTCCAATAAGGGAAATAGTGATGCATACTTGTGCTTATGCACTATTTCTAAGGGAATAGGGGCGCATCGAGTTATTATTTATCATGTGTTTTTGTGCTATTTCCAATGGGGCAATAGTGATGTATACTGTGCTTATGCACTATTTCCTATGAGAGAAAAAGGAATAGGGGCGCACCGAGTTTTGACCCCATATAGTTTTGGACTACTGACTAGTGTGACAGGAGTGTAGATGGCCATATTAGTATAAAGGTTGAATTACATGAGTTGAGCGTAGAGGGTGATATCGTAATTTGAAGATGATTTCTAGTTATGTGTGATGTGTGGATGACAGTTATTGTATTTTATGCTATGATTCTTTTCCGTTTTTTGATGATCTGTTTCTTATCCCCTATATATATGTTGGCTGTTGTATTGTAATTTTGATGTGATCGTACAAGAAGACCCAACAAAGGAACCAGTTGTAGAGGAGTTAGATGGAACACCGTATGAACCGGATGCGGGAGGAAGAGCTATGGATTCCGACAATGTAGTTTAGTGTTTTAGGGCCAGTGAGTCTTACAAGACGTTTTATATTTATCCGCTAAATAATAGTTTGTTTAAGTATAAACCTGTAAGGGATCCTATTGTGAGGATACCCTCAACAATGTTTTGTATTATGTTGTAAAACTTATGTGTGCAAGCATCACTTAACTATGGTCTGATGCTTAATAAAATCAAAGTTATATGCCTATTTAATTCAAGTTTTAATTTTTACGTATTTTCATGTTACGTACGTGGTTAAGAATTTAATTAAGAAGGATTTAATCTAATAAAACACCGGGGCACAACGGGGTGTCTCATTTGGTATCAGAGCAGTTTGATTCTGATTAGACTGCTAGGTTTATGATGTTGTTCCTGGCCGTGTCTAGTTAAATCCACCTCGGATTTTGACTATGTTTAGAAGTTGGGTAGTGCATCCGATTTTACTGCGAAAATTAATATTGGTATGTCATATGGTATGTATATACTTGCCTATGTAGTATTATATGTCATACTGATAAGAGCAGATGATTTCTTTTACATAATCATGGCTCGCGGAAGAAGACGTCCAACTAACAGCGGTGACAGAACTCCAGAAAGGATTATTGGAGCTGTCAATGGTAATGTTGACAACACTGATAATGGAGGAGGATCATCTTCGACTCCAAATACAATGGAAACCATAGTTGCTGCTATGCTATTGTAAACCCAGCAGAATGCTGAGATGCTCCAGATGAACAAAGAGCAGCTAGAAATAAAGAATCAGAGAAGTGCAATAGCAGCTGAAGATGCCGGATTGACTAATTTTATGAACGGAAAGCCACCTCAATTCCGAGGAGAGTATGACCCAGAGAAGGCGGAATGGTGGAAACAAGAGATTGAGAAGATATTTGCTACTATGCGCTGGAACGAGGAGAAGAAAGTGACCTATGCCGCCTTCATGTTAACTGAAGGAGCAGAATTCTGGTGGAAAGGAAAGAAAAGGTTGTTGGAAAGTCGAGGACAGAAACATTAACTGGAATTTATTCATTGGTTGCTTTTTCGAAAAGTATTTTCCGCGTCTAGTTCGACGTGAGAAGGAAAAAGAATTCACAAACCTCAAATAAGGCAACATGTCCATAGGTGACTATGAATCACGTTTTGAGGCTTTGATTAAGTTTTCAGAGTATTATCAGAGGTTTCCAAATGAAAACTGGCAATGTAGAAGGTTTGAAGAAGGACTCAAACGAACTGCAGAGGGCTGTAGTGTCTCTCGACATCCAATATTTCCTGGAACTGGTTAAGAGATGTAGTGCTATTAAAAGTATAGATCTGAGGATGGCTACTGAACAGAAGCAACAAAGGATTGGAGGTCCTATTCGATCAGATACTCAGAGGATAATAGATAGTGGTTCTCAGGGGAGGCGGGAATCATATCCCAGACCAGTGCAGACAGCGGCACCAACACCAATTGTTACAACAGAAGTGGTTAGAACGGGTCAACAGCAGCAAGGCCCAGTTTGTTATAAATGTGGAGGACCACATTATCATCGGAATTGCAGGGAGGTACCTTGCTGTTTCCATTGTGGCAAACCCGGACATTTTGCTCGAGATTGTAGACAGAAAGGTATGCCGTAGCCGGTAGCTGGGAATAGAGAAGCTGGAGGTTATAGAGGTGGAACCGAGGGAGGAGTTCCAGGAACAAGTCAGCAGATGGTTAGACCTCAAGCAGCTGGGAGAGTGTTTACCATAAGAGGAGTTAAACCCTATCACTTTGTAGATCTCATACACGGTATGTATGATTTTGAAAAAAATTGGAATAATAGAATATGTTCGAAGGATTAAGTTTTAAGTATGCCCTTCAAGAATGATAGATTAAGGTGAAAGGTTAAGAACAATGAGCATAATATATTGATGGATGGTTTTTGAGGATAATAGAATGATATAAGGATGAATTTTGTTACGAAGTTACATTGGCACTTAGGGGAAGACAGTGTACGATGTAGGATCTTTAGATTAAGAAACATTTGTAAGACGTTAACCAGTTTTGAGATAAAAAATTCCGAGGACGGAATTTTTTTCTTTCTAAGAGTGATAGTAATGTAACAACAAGATTTTAATTACGCTGTATTAACGGTAAAGATAGATTTATTTATATTTTTATCTGAGACTTAAGAAATGATTTCGGAGAAAACCAAATCATATCTAGAACCTACTCTACAGTAGGAAGCTACTGTTAAAATTTGGGTTTAAAACTCAGATGGAAACCGGTCTGTGTTTTTAATTAAGAAGGATTTAATCTAATAAAACACCGGGGCACAACGAGGTGTATTAGGTTAACCATGGAATCATTTCAAGGAGGATCCTTGCAAGGGGGCCATCGTCTAATCATGTGATCCTTGCAAGGGGGTTATGGGTTAAGCATGGGATCCTTGCAAGGGGGATCTTTGCAAGTGGGTCATGGGTTAACCATGGGATCCTTGCAACGGGGTCACGGGTTAACCATGGGATCCTTGCACGGGGGTCGTGGTCTAAACATTGGATTCTTACAAGGGGACATGGGTTAACCGTGGGATCCATTCTAGGGCGATCCTTACAAGGGGGTCATGGGTTAACCGAGGGATCCTTGCAAGGGGGTCATGGTCTAACCATGGGATCCTAGCAAGGGGGACATGGGTTTACCATGGGAACCTTTCAAGGGGGTCATGGGTTAACCATGGGACCCATTCTAGGGGGATCATTACAAGGGGGTCATGGGTTAACCATGAGATCCTTTCTTGGGGATCCTTCTAAGAGGGTCATGGGTTAACCATGGGATCCTTCCTAGGGGGTCATGGTCTAACCATGGGATCCTTTCAAGGGAGTAATGTTTTAACCATGTAATCCTTTCTAGGGGCAAGGGGGGGTCATGGTTTAACCATGGGATCCTTGCAAGGGGGTCACGGTCTAACTGTGGGATCCTTGCAAGTGTGTCATAGGATATCCATGGGATCCTTTCTAGGTGGATCATTGCAAGGGGGTCACGGGGTTACCATGCGATCCTTGCAAGGAGGTCATGGTCTAACCATGAGATCCTTACAAGTGGGTCATTGGTTAACCATGGGATTCTTTCTAGGGGGATCATTGGAAGGGGGTCATGAGTTTACGATGGGATCCTTGCAAGGGGTTCATGGTCTCACCATAGGATCTTTGTAGGGGTCAACGGTTAACCATGGGATATTACTAGGGGGATCCTTGTAGGGTGGTCGTGCAAGGGGTTCATGGTCTCACCATAGGATCTTTGTAGGGGTCAAGGGTTAACCATGGGATATTACTAGGGGGATCCTTGCAGGGAGGTCATGGGTTAACCATTGGATCCTTGCATGGGGGTCATGGTCTAACCATGAGATCCTTGCAAGGGGTTATGGGTTAACTGTGGTATCCTTTCAAGGGGGATCTTTGCAGGTGGGTCATGGGTTAACCATAGGATCCTTGCAAAGGGGTGATGGTTTAACCATGGGATCCTTGCAAGGGGGTCATGTGTTAACCGTGGGATCCTTGCAAGGACGTCATGGTCATACCATGGGATCCTTGCAAGGGGTCATGGGTTAACCAAGTATTCCTTTCTAGAAGATCCTTGCAAGGTGGTCATGGGTTAACCGAGGGATCCTTGCAAGGGGGTCATGGTCTAACCTTGGAATCCTTGAAAGGAGGTATTGGGTTAACCATGTGATCCTTTCTAGGGGGATCCTTTTAGGGGGGTCATGGGTTAACCATGGGATCCTTTCTAGGGGGATCCTTGAAAGGGGGTCGTTGGTTAACCATAGGATCCTTTCATGGGGGTGATGGGTTTACCATGGGATCCTTGGAAAGGGGTTGTGGTGAAACCATTGGGTCATTGCAAGGGGGTAATGTGTTAACCATGGTATCCTTTCAAGGGGATCCTTACAAGGGGGTCATGTGATAACCATGAGATCCTTGGAATGGGGTCATGGTCTAACCATTGGATCTTTGCAGTGGGTCATCTGTTAACCATGGGATCTTTCTAGTGGGATACTTGAAAGGGTGTCATGGGTTAACCATGGTATCCTTGCAAGGTAGTTATGGGTTAACCATGGGGTCCTTGCAAGGGGGATCTTTGTAAGTGGGTCATGGGTTAACCATGGGATCCTTGCAACGGGGTCACGGGTTAACCAAGGGATCCTTGCTAGGGGGTCGCGATCTAACCATTGGATCCTTGAATGTGGACATGGGTTAACAATGGGATCCATTCTAGGGGGGATCCTTACAAGATGGTCATGGGTTAAGCATGGGATCCTTACAAGGAGGTCATATTCTAACCATTAGATCCTAGCATGGGGGTCATGTGTTTACCATGGGATCGTTGCAAGGGGGTCATGGGATAACCATGTGATCCTTTCTAGGGGGATCATTGCAATGGGGTCATGGGTTTACCATGGGATCCTTGCAAGGAGGTCATGGATTAACCATGAGATCCTTTCTAGGGGATCCTTCCAAGCGGACGATGGGTTAATCAAGGGATCCTTGCAAGGGGGTGATGGTCTAATCATGGGATCCTTGCATGGGGGTAATGGGTTAACCATGTGATCCTGTCTAGGGGCTAGGGGGGTCATGGGTTAAACATGGGATCCTTGCAAAAGGGTCACGATATAATTGAGGGATCCTTGCAAGGGAGTCATTGGATAACCATGGGATCCTTTCTAGTGGGATCATGGCTAGGGGGTCATGGGTTTATCATGGGATCCATGCAAGGGGGTCATGGGTTAACCATGTGATCCTTTCTAGGGGATCCTTGCAAGGGGGTTATGGGATTACCAAGGGATCCTTGTAAGGGGGTCATGGTCTAACCATGGGATCCTTGCAAATGGGTAATTGGTTAACCATGTGATCCTTTCTAGTGTCAAGGGGTGCCATGGGTTAACCATAGGATCCTTGCAAGGGGGTCATAATATAACCATCGGATCGTTGCAAGGGTGTAATGTTCTAACCATGGGATCCTTGCAAAGGGGTCACGGGTTAACCAAGGGATCCTTGCAAGGGGGTCGCTCTCTAACCATTGGATCCTTGCAAGGGGTCATGGGTTAACCAGGGGATCCTTTCTAGGGGGATCTTTGCAAGTGGGTCATGGGTTAAACATGGGATCCTTGAAAAGGGGTCATGGTCTAACCATGGGATCCTTGCAGGGGTGTCATGGGTTAACGATGGGATCCTTTCTAGGGGGATCCTAGAAAGGGGGTCATTGGTTAACCGTGGGATCCTAGCAAGGGGGTCACGGGTTAACCATGGGATCCTTACAAAGGGGTTATGGACAAACTCTGGGATCTTTGCAAGGGGGTCATGGGTTAACCATGGGATCATTTCTAGGGGTTCCTTGCAAAGGGGTCATGGGTTAAACATGGGATCCTTGCAAGGTGGTCATGGTCTAACCATAGGATCTTTGCAGGGGGATCATCGGTTAACCAAGGGATCCTTTCTTTGGCGATCTTTGCAAGGTGGTCATGGGTTAACCATGGAATCCTTGCAAAGGGGTCATGGGTTAACCATGTGATCTTTTCATGGGGGATCCTTGCAAAGGGGTCATGTGTTAACATTGGTATCCTTGCAAGGGGGTTGCTCTCTAACCATTGGATCCTTGCAAGGGGCTCATGGGTTAACCATAGGATCCTTTTTAGGGGAATCTTTGCAAGTGGGTCACGGGTTAACCATGGGATCCTTGCAAGGGGGTCGTGGTCTGACCATGGGATCCTTGCAAGGGGGTCACGTGTTAACCATGGCATCCTTGCAATCGGGTTGTGGTCTAACCATTGGATCTTTGGAAGGGGTGATGTGTTAACCATGGGATCCTTTCTAGGGGATCCTTACAAAGGGGTCATGGGTTAACCATGGGATCCTTGCATAGGGTTCATGGTCAAACCATGGGATCCTAGCAAGGGGGTTATGGGTAAACCATGGGATCCATTCTGGGGGGGTCATTGCAAGGGGGTCAGGGGTTTACCATGGGATCCTTGCAATGGGGTCATGGGATAACCATGTCATCCTTTCTAGGGGATCCTTGAAAGGGGATCAATGGTTAACCAAGGGATCCTTGCAAGGGGGTCATTGTCTAACCATGTGATCCTTGCTAGTGGGTAATGGGTTAACCATGTGATCATTTCTAGGGGCAAGGGGGTCGTGAGTTAACCATGGGATCCTTGCAAGGGGGTCACTGTCTAACAGTGGGAACCTTGCAAGGGGGTCATAGGATAACCATGGGATCCTTTCTAGGGGGATCGTTGCAAGGGGGTCATGGGTTTGCCATGGGATCCTTGCGAGGGGGTCATCGTCTAACCATGGGATCCTTGAAAGGGGGTCATCGGTTAACCATGGGATCCTTTCTAGGGGGATCATTGCAAGGGGGTCATGGGTTAACCATGTGATCCTTGCAAGGGGGTCATGGGTTAACCATGGGATCCTTGCAAGGGGGTCATGGTCTCATCATAAGATCTTTGCAGGGGGGTCATCGGTTAACAAAAGGATCTATCTAGGGGGGTCCTTGCAAGGGTGTCATGGGTTAACCATTGGATCTTTGCAAGGGGGTAATGTTCTAACTATCGGATACTTGAAAAGGGGCATGGGATAACCATTGGATCCTATCTTGGTGGATCCGTGCAAGGGGGATATTGGTTAACCATTGAATCGTTTCTATGAGGATCCTTGCATGGGGGTCATGGTCTAACCATGAGATCCTTGCTATGGGGTTATGGGTTAACCATGGGATCCTAGAAAGGTGTATCTTTGCAAGTGGGTCATAGGTTAACCATTGGATCCTTGCAAGGGGGTCATGGTCTAACCATTGGATCCTTATAAGGGGGCATGGGTTGACCATGGGATCCATTCTTGGGGGATCCTTATAGGGGGGTCAATGGTTAACCATGGGATCCTTGCAAGAAGGTCATGGTCTAACCATTGGATCCTAGCAATGGGGTCATGGGTTTACCATGGGATCCTTTCTAGGGGATCCTTGCAAGGTGGTCACGGGTTAACAATGGGATCTTTGCAAGGGGGTCGTGGTCTCACCAGAGGATCTTTGCAGGGAGTTCATGGGTTAACCATGGGATCTTACTAGGGGGATCCTTGCAAGGGGATTTAGGGTTAACCATGTGATCTTTGCAAGGGAATAATGATCTCACCATTGGATCCTTGCAAGGGTGTCATGGGATAACCATGGGATCCTTTCTAGGGGGATCCTTGCAAGGAGGTCATGGGTTAACCATGGAAACCTTTATTAGAGGATCCTTGCAAGGGGGTCATTGGTTAACCATCGGATCCTTTTGAGAGGGATCCTCGAAAGGGGATCATTGGTTATCCATGGGATCCTTGCAAGGGGATCATGGATTAACCATAGGATCCATGCAAAAGGGTCATGTTCTAACCATAGGATCTTTGCAGGGGGGTCATTGGTTAACCATGGTATCTTTCTAGGGGGATCCTTGCAAGGGGGTCATCGGTTAACTATGTGATCTTTGCCAGGGGGTCATATTCTTACAATAGGATTCTCGAAAGCGGGTCATGGGATAACCATTGGATCCTTTCTTGGGGGATCCTTGCAAGGGGGTCATGGGTTAACCATGGATTCCTTTCTTGGAGGATCCTTGCAAGGGGGTCATGGTCTAACAATGGGATCCTTGCAAGGGGGTTATGGGTTAACTATGGGATCCTTTCAAGTGGGATCTTTGCAAATTGGTCATAGGTTTACCAGTGGATCCTTGCAACAGGGTCACAGTTTAACCATGGGATCCTAGCAAGGGGGTAGTGGTCTAACCATTGGATCCTTGCATGGGGGCATGGGTTAAGCATGGGATACGTTCTAGGGCGATCCTTACAAGGGGGTCATGGGTTAACCATGGGATCCTTGAAAGGGGGTCATGGTCTAACCATGGGATCCTGGCAATGGGGTCATAGGTTAACCATGGAATACTTTCTAGGGTATCGTTGCAAGGTGGTCATGGGTTAACAATGGGATCCTTGCAAGGGGTTGATGGTCTCACCATAGGATCTTTGCAGGGGGTTCTTGGGTTAACCATGGGATCTTACTAGGGGGATCCTTGCAAGAGGAATTTTAGTTAACCATGTGATCTTTTCAAGGGAATAATGATCTCACCATTGGATCCTTGCAAGGGTGTCATAGGATAACGATGGGATCCTTTCTAGGGGGATCCTTGCAAGGAGGTCATGGGTTAACCATGGAAACCTTTCTTAGAGGATCCTTGCAAGGGATCATAGGTTAACCATGGGATCCTTTCGAGGGGGATTCTTGAAAGGGGATCATCGGTTAACCATGAGATCCTTGCAAGGGGATCATGGGTTAACCATTGGATCCTTGCAAAGGGGTCATGTTCTAACCGTGGGATCCTTGCAAGGGTGTCATGGGTTAACCATGGGATCCTTGCAAGGGGGTGATGGTCTCACCATAGGATCTTTGCAGGGGGGTCATTTGTTAACCATGGGATATTTTTAGGGGGATCCTTGCAAGGGGGTCATGGGTTAACCATTTGATCTTTGCCAAGGGGTCATAATCTTTCTATCCGATTCTATAAAGGGGGTCATGGGATAACCATTGGATCCTTTCTTGGGGGATCCTTGCAAGGGGGTCAAGTGTTAACCATGGAATCCTTTCTAGGAGGATCCTTGCAAGGGGGTCATGGTCTAACAATGGGATCCTTGCAAGGGGGTTATGGGTTAACTATGGGATCCTTTCAAGGGGGATCTTTGCAAATTGGTCATAGGTTTACCATAGGATCCTTGCAACGGGATCACGGTTTAACCCTAGGATCCTAGCAAGGGGGTTGTGGTCTAACCTGTTGGGAATTTGCGTATAAAACAAAATTAAAATGCAGCGGAAAAATTCCCATCGAAGGATCCTTGCGAATGATCATGATTCATGATTAGAAAGTTTACCTCTTGAAGCGATGGCTGTTGGTTGAAATTCATCTATCACGAACACCGCACGAACGGTGTCTCTAGAGGTATCCACACGAGCGGATTCCGTGAGCGTCCAACGTCACGAACCGAAGCGTCTCTGTCTCACAGTGCTAGCTTCAAAACCGAGACTTTGTTGTTCACACTTACTCTCTTTTGTGCGGCTAGGTTATCAACCGTGTGGGCACAACAACTTAAGTGGTCTACTTATAGTATCACCTCCTTAAGTGAGTTAGTGAGCAACATTTGACCTAAGCCCATCTACTATGCGCTAGGCCCAATTGGAAAGTCCAACTTTCTTTTAATGCTTCTTTTAATCCGCTCTTTTGTGTGTGACCCTATAGGTTCCCAATACGTTAGCAGTAATATTAAATCCCATTTAATATTACAAACAGTGAGCGGTATCTAGCAATACATCACTGCTACCTAAGTAGTGAGAAAGTCAGTGATTTGACGAAACCTTTCTGTGACAAATATTCATGTGCATTGTTATCCCTTTGTCCATATATCTATATTGAACACAAGGCATAGAATGTGTCACCCTTGTATGGTTCAATATCATGTTCCCCGATACCCGAGTAGACTTAACAACAAATGAGGTCAATATCTCATATTGACTCATTTCAAGACTACCATGCATTTTACAGTCTCACTCTATCAGGGGGCCCACAGATATTACTCCTGTTATGTAGGAGGGACAAATTCCATCTAGGTCACTCACATCCCTCTGCATGGCTTGTGGTATGCCCAATGACCGTCTTTATAATCATCCTATTACAGATGACGTTTGACGATATTAAAGCACACGACTCCTCATGTAGGGATCGTAGTGATTTCAGGTCGAAGGATTACATACACCATTGTCACTATGAGAACTACTTATGACACTCACATAACGCTCAATGTAGTGTTCTCATGGTGGGTCAATCCAGTACATCATTACCTTAATGTGTACCTATGTGGCGACTCGATATCTCATATCCATGACCCGTGAGATATGGTCATCAGTCTGCACACATAATAGTCTCAATTGTATTATTATTGTCCTTGTTGATAAAATACTTGACTACGGATATTTAAGAATAGGATTTCATTGTTCAATAGTGTCTCACGATCAAGTCATGTACTTGATATTCTATTAAACTGAAATTTCTATTCTAAGGACTTTATTATGTTTAAACAAGTAACACAATAAACTGGAATGCCTCATATCATATATATATATTAAATAGCAAGATACAAATGTAAGTCTAAAGAAATACATTGGCCTCTAGGGCTTACACCAACAATCTCCCACTAGCACTAGAGCCAATCAGGCATAAATCTAATGCCCATCGATCTAGTGTGACCTTCATGCTTCTGTTGAGCAAGAGGTTTCGTAAGTGGGTCAGCAAATTTATCAAGCGTTGGTACTCTGCATATCTTCACATCTCCTCTATCGATACTCTCTCGAATGAGATGGAAGCGCCTAAGTATATGTTTGGATCGCTGATGAGATCTAGGTTCCTTAGCTTGTGCAATGGCCCCATTGTTATCACAATAGAGATCAATGGGGTCCACAATACCAGGAATCGTACCAAGCTCAGTAATGAACTTCCTGATCCAAACAGCCTCCTTTGCTGCATTGGAAGCAGCAATATACTCAGCCTCTGTAGTAAAATCGGCAACTGTTTCCTGCTTCGAACTTTTCCAGCTCACGGCCGCGCCATTCAGGTAGAACACATAACCAGATTGCGATCTGGAATCATCCTTATCGGTCTGGAAGCTAGCATCGGTGTAACCTATTACAGCAAGCTCTTCCTCGCCTCCATTCACCAAGAACGAATCCTTAGTTCTTCTCAAGTACTTAAGGATGTTCTTGACAGCGGCACGATGACTTTCACAGGGATCGATCGGTACCTGCTCGTTATGCTTAAAGCATACGATACATCTGGTCGAGTACATAACATGGCATACATGATAGATCCAATTGCGGATGCATATGGAATCTTACTCATGCGATCCCTTTCTTCTTGAGTGGAAGGGGATTGTGCCTTTGATAGGCATATACCATGTGACATAGGCAAGAGTCCTTTCTTGGATTCATGCATGTTAAAGCATCTCAACACTTTGTCTATGTATGTACTCTGACTTAGGCCAAGCAATTTCAGCGATCTATCCCTATAGATCCTGATTCCTAATACATAGGTAGCCTCACCCAAATCTTTCATAGAGAAGCAATTCCTTAACCATGTCTTTACATTTTGTAGTGTAGGGATGTCATTTCCAATGAGTAATATGTCATCTACATATAACACCAGAAAAACAACAATGCTCCCACTAACCTTCTTGTAGACACAAGGTTCATCTTCATTTTTGATGAATCCGTACTGTCTTACAGCATCATCAAAACGAAGGTTCCAACTTCTGGAAGCTTGCTTCAATCCATAGATTGACCGCTGCAATTTACATACCTTTCGGGCATCCTCTGAAATGTCAAAGCCTTCAGGTTGTGTCATGTACACATCCTCAAGAAGCTTTCCATTAAGGAAGGCAGTTTTGACATCCATCTGCCATATCTCATAATCATGGTATGCAGCGATAGCAAGTAAGATCCGGACGGATTTAAGCATCGCAACAGGTGAAAAGGTCTCATCATAGTCGACACCATGAATTTGCTTGAAACCCTTAGCGACCAATCGCGCATTAAAGGTGTGTACCTTACCATCCATGTCAGTTTTCTTTTTTAAAACCCACTTGCACCCTATAGGTTTTACCCCTTCAGGTGGCTCTACCAAGGTCCATACCTGGTTGGTGTACATGGAATCCATCTCAGATTTCATGGCCTCAAGCCACTTCTCAGATTCTGGGTCAGTAATGGCCTCCTGGTAGGTCACAGGCTCATCTTGATCCATAAGCAATACATCACCTTGTGGAGTCATGAGAAATCCATATCTCTCAGGCTGGTGACGTATCCTGTTAGACCTACGCTGGTCTTGTGCTACTGGAGCGGGTTGTTCCTCCGCAGCATTCTGTGAAGGTTTCTCCTGTTCCACCAATGGTAGGTCACTACTCTGTGATTCTTGAATTTATTCAAGTTCTATCTTCCTCCCACTGGTTCCTATGGAGATAAACTCCTTTTCTAGGAATACACCAGTCCGTGCGACAAACACTTTGCCTTCGGAAGGATTATAGAAATAGTATCCCTTGGTTTCTTTGGGATACCCCACAAAGAAGCATTTATCAGATTTGGGATCAAGCTTATTAGAAACTTGACGTTTTACATATGCTTCACAACCCCAAATCTTCATAAAAGACATGCTGGGTCGTCTACCAGTCCATATCTCATATGGTGTCTTTTCTTCCGTTTTGGATGGAACACGGTTAAGTGTAAAAGCTGCTGTCAATAGAGCATATCCCCAAAAGGAGTTTGAAAGGTTTGCATGACTCATCATAGACCGAACCATGTCCAACAAGGTTCGATTTCTCCTCTCAGAAACGCCATTCCATTGTGGTGTTCCAGGTGGAGTGAGTTGAGATAAAATCCCACACTCTCTCAGATGATCATCAAACTCTAGGCTCAAATATTCACCACCTCGATCTGATCGAAGAGCTTTAATATTTTTACCAAGTTGGTTTTGTACCTCATTTTTGAATTCCTTGAACTTTTCAAAGGATTCCGATTTATGTTTCATAAGATACACAAATCCATATCTACTGAAATCATCAGTAAATGTGATGAAGTAATGAAAACCACCTCTAGCTAATGTGTTTAGGGGTCCGCATACATCGCTATGTATAAGACCCAAAAGATCGTTGGCTCTTTCACCTTTGCCGGTCAATGGAGCTTTAGTCATCTTTCCCAATAAACAAGACTCACATATCTCATATGATTCATAATCAAATGAGTCCAAGAGTCCATCTTTATGGAGCTTCGAAATGCGCTTCTCATTTATATGGCCTAAACGACAATGCCAAAGATAAGACGGGTTCAACTCATTTGGTTTGATCCTCTTAGTATTTACGTTATAGATGGGCATTTCAAGATCAAGGACATAAAGTCCATTACTCATGTGTGCACTAGCATAGAAAATATCATCCAAATAAATAGAACAACTTTTGTTCTTTATTATAAAAGAAAAACCACTCTAGTCCAAACAAGAAACGGGAATGATATTCCTGCTAATTGCAGGCACAAAATAATAGTTCTCTAACTGAATAGTAAGCCCAATGGGCAAAGTCAATACATAAGTCCCTACGGCTAAAGCAGCAACCTTTGCTCCATTTCCAACTCGTAGGTCGACTTCGCTCTTTGCCAATGGTCTACTCCTGTTTAGATCCTGCACATTTTTACAAATGTGAGAACCACATCCGGTATCTAATACCCATGATGCAGAAGTAGATAAATTGACTTCTATAACAAACATACCTGAAGTGGAAGTCTCACTTCCCTTCTTCTTCTTGCTTTCTTCCAGGTATTTTGGGCAGTTCCTCTTGCTTGCTTGCTCTTGGTAGAGCAGATTGAGGTGCACGATCATATCGTACGCCTCCATGGTCTCATGTTGCTTTTGCAGCTCAGAGGTCATGACAACAAGCATAAGACAGCCCACGTCTAAGGCGTCATCCTGATGCTTCTTATAAGCATCCCTGTCAGCCCTAGGAGCACTTGAAGCCGGTGGCTTCTCAGGAATAGGCTCCTCAAGAACATACAGCTTTTTCTCATGTTTGAGGACAATCCTCAAGTTTCTGTACCAGTCCAGAAAATTCGTTCCGGATAGTTTGTCCTTCTCAAGGACGGATCGCAATGACAGGTTACTTGATGTGTTTGATGCCATGGAAATCTACAGAGATAAATATGCAAAGTATAAGTATCATGCCATGAAGTTATTTAATAAGGTCTTTAATTAAATACGCCTCCCACTATTTTACTCAAAACAATGACCCTCATCATTGATACGGAAAATCCCGTTGGAAGATTTTCTAGTGGGCCAAGATCCATATTTCACCTAGCTTTAAGTCAGCTTTGGCTGATCACCCAAAATTCGGTTATTTAGGTAGGAAACACTTTCCGATTGCATCTCATGCAACTCTTGGATAGTTGGGTGAATAACTCTTATTCTAATCCATCACATGGACTAAAGCCCAACTTATGAGCCTCTAAGCCTTTCAATCCTATTGAAGTTGGCTTAGTTAAGTCAGACCCAATGGATAACAGTTGAACATTACATTTGTCCCATCGCGCCTTACTATTATAGATAAAGGTACCCCGCTTTTGCGGACCCACACTTAATCGATAGTAGTCTTGACGAGTGACATGCATCGGAAGGCCTTTAAATGTGACTTAATATTTCCTTTTGATGGATTTGATTAAAACTTGATCTCATCATTTGTTAAACTCTTTAACTTACTATTTTCATACATGCATCTCATACATATATTAGTTAAACATCTTTTAACATACTATATACATACATGCATCTCATACATATATAAGGTAAATAAATGTGATATGGTTATGGCCCCTAACGCATTGATTCTTCCAAGCCAATGAGAGAATCTAAACTAAAACCTAGGAGCGTCCAAGCTTCTCCAAGCAAGATCTCCCACGTGATAGCGTCTTCTTGTCTCCATCATTACATTACATAAACAGAAACCTCATTTTACATATGAGGGGAGTGAGATGAGAAAAGAAGATACATATGGAATATAAGAGAAAGGCACGGCACGCAGGCCGTATTTCAAAATATAAACCAAAAGATTAAAGGACTAAGGCCATAACCATTCACCATACATCACCAAACAAATAGTAACAACCAATAATAATACACAATTATTATTATTATTAATTTCATAAATCACATTTATTATAATAAATCACATTTATTATAATTGACGTAACTATAAATCACATTTATTGCATTTGTTGTTACCACAAATCATATTTATTGTAATTGATATAAATCACATTTCAAAATCTGAATTTTGAAAACGTAACATATATATAATAAATCACATTTATTATAATTGACGTTATAAATCACATTTATTATGATTGATATAAATCACATTTCAAAATCTGAATTTTGAAAACGTAACATATATATAATAAATCACATTTATTATAATTGATGTTACTATAAATCACATTTATTCTGATTGATATAAATCACATTTCAAAATCTGAATTTTGAAACCGTAACATATATATAATAAATCACATTTATTATAATTGATGTTACTATAAATCACATTTATTGTGATTGATATAATTATTAAATGGTGACATAAAATTTCAAAATTTGAATTTCGAAATTACACACTACGCAGAGGTAACACGGGGGTCCCACTGGAAATTCCGAAATTCCAAAGTGTGCCTCGCTTCCTTGGTGGCTAGGGCGTCAACCTTTCAACCCTAAAACCGCAAGGCCCGTGAACACTTCACGTTGCAAGGAACGACGGCTATGGTTTCAACACTTGGAACCTTAGACGCAACAACATGAACTTTTCATGTCTGAAACCCCTTAACGCCGCCAACACAGAACTGAAAACAATCATGTTTAACATCAACATTTGATGCCATCGCAGAACATAATAAGGATTTAGAACCAATGTACAATCGCATATATACACAAACATGCAATAGACATATATATCATATACATACGAAAATCACAGAAACAAGGTTTCGCAAACCAGATGCAAACGATTTTCAAAAACAATTTTCAGAAAACGATTCACATTACAAACATGTTATCATACATAACAGATAAACCACGTAATAGAATCATGGTTTCGCAAGCGGCTCTGATACCATTGTTGGGAATTTGCGTATAAAACAAAATTAAAATGCAGCGGAAAAATTCCCATCGAAGGATCCTTGCGAATGATCATGATTCATGATTAGAAAGTTTACCTCTTGAAGCGATGGCTGTTGGTTGAAATTCATCTATCACGAACACCGCACGAACGGTGTCTCTAGAGGTATCCACACGAGCGGATTCCGTGAGCGTCCAACGTCACGAACCGAAGCGTCTCTGTCTCACAGTGCTAGCTTCAAAACCGAGACTTTGTTGTTCACACTTACTCTCTTTTGTGCGGCTAGGTTATCAACCGTGTGGGCACAACAACTTAAGTGGTCTACTTATAGTATCACCTCCTTAAGTGAGTTAGTGAGCAACATTTGACCTAAGCCCATCTACTATGCGCTAGGCCCAATTGGAAAGTCCAACTTTCTTTTAATGCTTCTTTTAATCCGCTCTTTTGTGTGTGACCCTATAGGTTCCCAATACGTTACCAGTAATATTAAATCCCATTTAATATTACAAACGTGTGAGTATCTAGCAATACATCACCGCTACCTAAGTAGTGAGAAAGTCGATGATTTGACGAAACCTTCGTGACAAATATTCATGTGCATTGTTATCCCTTTGTCCATATATCTATATTGAACACAAGGCATAGAATGTGTCACCCTTGTATGGTTCAATATCATGTTCCCTGATACCCGAGTAGACTTAACAACAAATGAGGTCAATATCTCATATTGACTCATTTCAAAGACGACCATGCATTTTACGGTCTCACTCTATCAGGGGGCCCACAGATATTACTCCTGTTATGTAGGAGGGACAAATTCCATCTAGGTCACTCACATCCCTCTGCATGGCTTGTGGTATGCCCAATGACCGTCTTTATAATCATCCTATTACAGATGACGTTTGACGATATTAAAGCACACGACTCCTCATGTAGGGATCGTAGTGATTTTTTGGTCGAAGGATTACATGCACCATTGTCACAATGAGAAATACTTATGACACTCACATAATGCTCCATGTAGTGTTCTCATGGTGGGTCAATCCAGTACATCATTACCTTAATGTGTACCTATGTGGCGACTCGATATCTCATATCCATGACCCGTGAGATATGGTCATCAGTCTGCACACATAATAGTCTCAATTGTATTATTATTGTCCTTGTTGATAAAATACTTGACTACGGATATTTAAGAATAGGATTTCATTGTTCAATAGTGTCTCACGATCAAGTCATGTACTTGATATTCTATTAAACTGAAATTTCTATTCTAAGGACTTTATTATGTTTAAACAAGTAACACAATAAACTGGAATGCCTCATATCATATATATATATATATGAAATAGCAAGATACAAATGTAAGTCTAAAGAAATACATTGGCCTCTAGGGCTTCACCAACATAGGATCCTTGCAACGGGATCACGGTTTAACCCTGGGATCCTAGCAACGGGGTTGTGGTCTAACCATTGGATCCTTTCAAGGGGGCATGGGATCCGTTCTAGGGGGATCCTTACAAGGGGTTCATGGGTTAACCCTGGGATCCTTGAAAGGGGGTCATGGTCTAACCATGGGATCCTAGCAAAGGGGTCATGGGTTAACCATGGGATACTTTCTAGGGGATCTTTGCAAGGTGGTCACGGGTTAACAATGGGATCCTTGCAAGGGGTTCAAGGTCTCACCATAGGATCTTTGTAGGGGGTCAAGGGTTAACCATGGGATCTTACTAGTGGGATCCTTGCAGGGTGGTCATGGGTTAACCATGGGATCCTTGCATGGGGGTCATGGTCTAACCATGAGATCCTTGCAAGGGGTTATGGGTTAACTGTGGTATCCTTTCAAGGGGGATCTTTGCAGGTGGGTCATAGGTTAACCATATGATCCTTGCAAAGGGGTGATGGTTTAACCATGGGATCCTTGCAAGGGGGTCATGTGTTAACCGTGGGATCCTTGCAAGGACGTCGTGGTCATACCATGGGATCCTTGCAAGGGGTCATGGGTTAACCAAGTATTCCTTTCTAGAAGATCCTTGCATGGTGGTCATGGGTTAACCAAGGGATCCTTGCAAGGGGGTCATGGTCTAACCTTGGAATCCTTGAAAGGAGGTATTGGGTTAACCATGTGATCCTTTCTAGGGGGATCCTTTTAGGGGGGTCATGGGTTAACCATGGGATCCTTTCTAGGGGGATCCTTGAAAGGGGGTCGTTGGTTAACCATGGGATCCTTTCATGGGGGTGATGGGTTTACCATGGGATCCTTGGAAAGGGGTTGTGGTGAAACCATTGGGTTATTTCAAGGGGGTAATGTGTTAACCATGGGATCCTTTCAAGGGGATCCTTACAAGGGGGTCATGTGATAACCATGTGATCCTTGGAATGGGGTCATGGTCTAACCATTGGATCTTTGCAGTGGGTCATCTGTTAACCATGGGATCTTTCTAGTGGGAATCTTGAAAGGGTGTCATGGGTTAACCATGGTATCCTTGCAAGGTAGTTATGGGTTAACCATGGGATCCTTGCAAGGGGGATCTTTGCAAGTGGGTCATGGGTTAACCATGGGATCCTTGCAACGGGGTCACGGGTTAACCAAGGGATCCTTGCAAGGGGGTCGCGATCTAACCATTGGATCCTTGAATGGGGACATGGGTTAACAATGGGATCCATTCTAGGGGGATCCTTACAAGAGGGTCATGGGTTAAGCATGGGATCCTTACAAGGAGGTCATATTCTAACCATTGGATCCTAGCATGGGGGTCATGCGTTTACCATGGGATCCTTGCAAGGGGGTCATGGGATAACCATGTGATCCTTTCTAGGGGGATCATTGCAATGGGGTCATGGGTTTACCATGGGATCCTTGCAAGGAGGTCATGGATTAACCATGAGATCCTTTCTAGGGGATCCTTCCTAGCGGACGATGGGTTAATCAAGGGATCCTTGCAAGGGTGTGCTGGTCTAATCAAGGGATCCTTGCATGGGGGTAATGGGTTAACCATGTTATCCTGTCTAGGGGCTAGGGGGTCATGGGTTAAACATGGGATCCTTGCAAAAGGGTCGCGGTATAACTGAGGGATCCTTGCAAGGGAGTCATTGGATAACCATGGGATCCTTTCTAGTGGGATCATGGCTAGGGGGTCATGGGTTTATCATGGGATCCATGCAAGGGGGTCATGGGTTAACCATGTGATCCTTTCTAGGGGATCCTTGCAAGGAGGTCATGGGATTACCAAGGGATCCTTGTAAGTGGGTCATGGTCTAACCATGGGATCCTTGCAAAGGGGTAATTGGTTAACCATGTGATCCTTTCTAGTGTCAAGGGGTGCCATGGGTTAACCATAGGATCCTTGCAAGGGGGTCATAATATAACCATCATATCGTTGCAAGGGTGTCATGTTCTAACCATGGGATCCTTGCAAAGGGGTCACGGGTTAACCAAGGGATCCTTGCAAGGGGGTCGCTCTCTAACCATTGGATCCTTGCAAGGGGTCATGGGTTAACCATGGGATTCTTTCTAGGGGGATCTTTGCAAGTGGGTCATGGGTTAAACATGAGATCCTTGCAAAGGGGTCATGGTCTAACCATGGGATCCATGCAGGGGTGTCATGGGTTAACGATGGGATCCTTTCTAGGGGGATCCTAGAAAGGGGGTCATTGGTTAACCGTGGGATCCTAGCAAGGGGGTCATGGGTTAACCATGGGATCCTTACAAAGGGGGTTATGGACAAACTATGGGATCTTTGCAAGGGGGTCATGGGTTAACCATGGGATCATTTCTAGGGGATCCTTGCAAAGGGGTCATGGGTTAAACATGGGATCCTTGCAAGGTGGTCATGGTCTAACCATAGGATCTTTGCAGGGGGATCATCGGTTAACCAAGGGATCCTTTCTTTGGCGATCTTTGCAAGGTGGTCATGGGTTAACCATGGAATCCTTGCAAAGGGGTCATGGGTTAACCATGTGATCTTTTCATGGGGGATCCTTGCAAAGGGGTCATGTGTTAACATTGGTATCCTTGCAAGGGGGTCGCTCTCTAACCATTGGATCCTTGCAAGGGGGTCATGGGTTAACCACGGGATCTTTTTCAGTGGGATCCTTACAAGGGGGTCATGGGTTATGGGATCCTTGCAACGGGATCACGATTTAACCATAGGATCCTTGCAAGGGGGCCGCGGTCTAACTATTGGATCCTTGCAAGGGGACAGTGGTTAATCAAGGGATCTATTCTAGGGGGATCCTTACAAGGGGGTCAAGGGTTAACCATGGGATCCTTGCAAGGAGGTCATTGTCTAACCATGGGATCCTAGCAAGGGGGTCATGGGTTTACCATGGGATCCTTGCAAGGGGGTCGTGGTCTAACCATGGGATCCTTGCAAGGGGTCATAGGTTAACCATGGGTTCCTTTCTAGGGGGATCATTGCAAGGGGGTCATGGGTTTAGCATGGGATCCTTGCAAGGGGGTCATGGATTAACCAAGAGATCCTTTCTAGGGGGTAATGGGTTAACCATGTGATCATTTCTAGGGGAAATCGGGGTCCTGGGTTAAACACGTGATCCTTGCAAAGGGGTCACGGTGTAACCGTGGGATCCTTGCAAGGGCCTCATTGGATAACCATTGGATCCTTTCTAGTGGTATCATTGCAAGGGCGACATGGGTTAACCATGGGATCCTTGCAAGGAGGTCATGGTCTAACCATGGGATCCTTGCAAGGTGGTCATGGGTTTACTAGGGGATCCTTGCAAGGGGGACATGGTCTAATCATTGGATCCTTGCATGGGGGTAATGGGTTAACCATGTAATCCTCTCTAGGGGCAAGGGGGTCATGGGTTAAACATGGGATCCTTGCAAAAGGGCCACGGTATAACCGAGGGATCGTTGCAAGGGGGTCATTGGATAACCATGGGATCCTTTCTAGTGGGATCATGGTTAGGGGGTCATGGGTTTATCATGGGATCCATGCCAGGGGGTCATGGGTTAACCATGTGATCTTTTCTAGGGGATCCTTGCAAGGGGGTCATGGGTTAACCAAGGGATCCTTGTAACGGGGTCATGGTCTAACCATGGGATCCTTGCAAAGGGGTAATTGGATAACCATGTGGACCTTTCTATGGGCAAGGGGCGTCATGGGTTAACCATAGGGTCCTTGCAAGGGGGTCATAATATAACCATCGGATCCTTGCAAGGGGGTCATGTTCTAACCACGAGATCGCTGCAAAGGGGTCACGGGTTAACCAAGGGATCCTTGCATGGGGTCATGGGTAAACCATGGGATCCTTTCTTGGGGGATCTTTCCAAGTGGGTCATGGGTTAAACATGGGATCCTTCCAAAAGGGTCGTGGTCTAACCATGGGATCCTTGCATGGGTGTCGTGGGTTAACCATGGGATCGTTTCTAGTGGGATCCTAGAAAGGGGGCCATTGGTTAACCATGGGATGCTAGCAAGGGGGTCATGGGTTAACCTTGGGATCCTTACAAAGGGGTCATGGTCAAACTATGGGATCTTTGCAAGGGGGTCATGGTTTAACCAAGGGATCATTTCTAGGGGATCCTTGTAAGGGGGTCATGGGTTAAACATGGGATCCTTGCAAGGCGGTCATGGTCTCACCATAGGATCTTTGAATGGTGATCATTGGTTAACTAAGGGATCCTTTCTAGGGCGATCCTTGCAAGGTGGTCATGGGTTAACCATGGAATCCTTACAAAAGGGTCATGGGTTAACCATGTGATCTTTTCATAGGGGATCCTTGCAAAGGGGTCATGTGTTAACATTGGTATCCTTGTAATGGGGTCATTGTCTAACCATTGGATCCTTTTAAGGGGGTCATGGGTTAACCATGGGATCCTTTTTACTGGAATCTTTGCAAGTGGGTCATGGGTTAACCATGGGATCCTTGCAAGGGGGTCGTGGTCTAACCATGGGATCTTTGCAAGCGGGTCACGTGTTAACCATGGGATCCTTGCAATCGGGTCGTGGTCTAACCGTTGGATCTTTGGAAGGGGTCATGTGTTAAACATGGGATCTTTCTAGGGGACCTTACAAGTGGGTCATGTGTTAACCATGGGATCCTTGCATGGGGTTCTTGGTCAAACCATGGGATCATAGCAAGGGGGTTATGGGTAAACCATGGGATCCTTTCTAGGGGGATCATTGTAAGGGGGTGATGGGTTTACCATGGGAACCTTGCAAGGGGGTCATGGTCTAACCATGTGATCCTTTCTAGGGGATCCTTGCACGGGGGTCATGGGTTAACCAAGGGATCCTTGCAAGGGGGTCATGATCTAACCATGGGATCCTTGCTAGTGGGTAATGGGTTAACCATGTGATCCTTTCTAGGGGCAAGGGGGTCGTGAGTTAACTATGGCATCCTTGCAAAGGGGTCACGGTCTAACAGTGGGATCCTTGCAAGGGGGTCATCGATTAACCATGGGATCCTTTCTAGGGGGATCATTGCAAGGGGGTCATGGATTTACCATGGGATCCTTGCAAGGGGGACAACGGGATCCTTTTCAGGGGGATCCTTACAAGGGGGTCATGGGATCCTTGCAACGGGATCCCGGTTTGACCATGTGATCCTTGTAAGGGTGTCGCGGTCTAACCATTGGATCCTTGCAAGGGGACATGGGTTAACAAAGGGATCCATTCTAGGGGGATCGTTACAAGGGGGTCAAGGGTTAACCATGGGATCCTTGCAAGGAGCTCATGGTCTAACCAACGGATCCTAGCAAGGGGGTCATGACAATTCGTTAATCCTCGAAGGATGGCTTCTAACTCTCGTGATTTCAGTCCTACGTCTGATTCTATAGATCTGATACCTAAGTTCACCGCTAGGTTTCTCCTTAGAATATCTACGACGCGCAAATAAGTGACCACTGAATTTACGAGTATTTAAAACACTAGAAATCATATCTAAAGCAAAATCGAAATTAACAAAGGTATAACATCAAATTAACAACATAAATCAACCTTGGGCATAGTCCCAATCCCTAGAAATTAAACTACTACTCAAGCATTGTCATGGTGATGACAAGCTTGGTTAACAACAACATAAAATAAAACTAAGAGAAGAAGAAGAAAAAGAAGAAGAGAGATCCTAAATTATAGCCTAAAAGTAGCATCCCAAAATTCCTCTCTAGTCTCTGCCCAGATGCCTTATTTACAGATTAGGGAAGTTAGAATCCCAATCAAACACAAATTCAACTCAAAATCGGTTGCTTCAGATCCAAGTAATGCGCGTCACGACCGTGATGGCCATCACGGCCAGGCCGTGACGGATTCTGCCTTGGGCATTTCTTCAATTTTTGGTCTGTCACGGCCGTGATGCTCATCATGGCTAGACCGTGATGCTCATCACGACTAGGCCGTGATTAGTTCTGCCTGTTGAGGGTCTGGTTCAGCTGACATGTCACGACTGTGATGGGCATCCCGACTAGACCGTGACCAGTTCTGACTTTTGCCTTCCTTTCTTTTCAGTTTTGCTCGATCATGGCCGTGATGGGCATCACGGCTAGGCCGTGATGGGCATCACGGCTAGGCCGTGATGGGGATCATGACTAGGTCGTGATGGGCTCTGTCTTGCTCGTTTTCTTCCCTTTTCAAGCCCCATCTTCATCTAAGCTCCATCATGGTTGATCTTGAGCATTTAATCCTTAATTTCTGCAAAACAACACCACGAAACCGCCGTTCCAAGGTTAAAAACTAACAAAAATCAAATTAAAAATGCCTAAACTATATGAAAATGCATGCAATATGATAAGAAAATATGAGGTGTAATCACACTTATCAAATCACCCCAAGCTTAAGACTTTGCTTGTCCTCAAGCAAATACCAAGGCCGAAAGATATAACTAATCAGAGCATGGATAGTGAACCAAGAACCCGAGTAACTAATCCAAGTAACGGGCATTTTCAAATAAGAAACCAAGAGACAATCAATTTCAAGTCTAATTAGAAGCCTAGGTTTCCTAAATTCATATTCTCACTGATTCGGGCACTCTTCTCACCTCACTCAAGTGTTTATGTGACAATTCGCTCAATTTCCTCAAGTAAGGTACTCTACCATAAGCTTGACTATTAACCAAATCTCTACTTTATTAATGAAAACACATAGGAATCAAGAGGTCTTTTGTTTCGGTTGTAACGAGGCCATGGGATTAATCGTTAGTGGGGAAATCAAGAAAAGGAAATATTCAAGAAGGCTAAATAAAATTTCAACGTTGCAAAGCATGACAACCTCCTAAAATACCTTTTTGAGCATTGATTCATTTTTCCACCTTTCTTTCTTTTTATTTTATTTCTCCTTTTCTTTTTGTCATCCCCTTCTCCATTTTTTTTGTTTATTTATTTTATTTGTTTATTCGGAGAAGGGGAGATTTTCAGCTCAAGATAAATATTTTTCTAACTTTCTCATCCCATACTTTTTCAAACTACCTTTTTACCCTTTGTGCAATACTTTAAAAGGCGTCATATCAAGTATTATTCATCAAAATAATTCAAGGTACCAAGAAAAGTCTTTTATTCTTTAGGCTCAAAATTGGGCAACTAAGGGGTAGCATTTAATCAATCAAAGCTCAGAAGGCCGGAAAAATCCCTAGTGCCTCAATCATTTTCAAAAATGTTTTCAAAAATTTTTAAGTTTCAAAACGGTTTCAAGTCAAGTTCTAGAGAATACAATCCAAGAGGAATAAAACACTCAATCACAAAGAATGGGGTAGATTTAATGAGTACCCCTTTTTGGCTCAAAATCTCACATTTTAGTAGTTCAAAAATCAGTGAGAAACACAAATCTAAGGAACCACATGTTAATTATCAACTATCAAAAGATTATTTCAAGCGTTTTTATTTTTAGCCTTATCACAAGAATAAAAAAAATTGGGTTAAAAAATTCACTATCTCAATTTATTTGGCACCAAGTTCTCACAATTGGATGCATACTCTAAGCAAAGGGGCAATCTAATCATGTGATCATACAAAACTATGCCTATGTGAATGCAACATGAAAAATGCAAAAATGAAAATTTTTTGTAAAAATACCCCTACCCCAAGCTTAAAAACTTACATTGTCCCCAATGTAAATAATCAAGTCGGAGAGAGGAGAAAAATGGAACAACTCACCGAGGTGGTAGCGGGTGTTGGCTCACATGCCTAGTCAAAGAGATGCTGGAGAATGTGTCACGGCCGTGATGTGTATCACGGGCAGACCGTGACCAATTATGGTCTATGGGAGCTGGCCTGTCACGGCCGTGACCTGCATCACGGCTAGGTTGTGATACTCTATGATCTTTAGGGTCCTTCACATCATGCCCGTGATGCTTATCACGGCTGGGCCGTGATCCTTTCTGGTCTTCTTTGGTTAGCTCATCATGGCCGTGACCAATGTCACGGCCTGGGCGTGATGACTTCTGACTTTATTTGTCCTTGGCTTTTTGCTCTTCCTTCCTTCTTACCCTGAAAACACTTGGCAAAGCCAGCGATTAGTGATCTTTCTTTTCTTATCTTCTCAATATTATTCAAAAACAAAATTCAAAAACAAATGGAATAGGGAAAGAAAACTTGGGTTGCCTCCCAAGAAGCGCTTATTTATGGTCTTAAGCTTGACCATACTTCTTTCAATCAACCGGGGTCAGCTGGGTGTATAAGTGCAAGAACACTTCTCTTCCAAGGGAGTCCTTCAGAGAGCCGATTCTGCTCATATGGCCAATTGCGCTTCCGCTTTGCTCTTTTCACTCTGAGCTTCATGGCCTTACTCCCTCCGGACGGAAGTTTTGTTTCCACATGGTGAGTAATTCCAACTTCATCACCACTGGGTGCATCATTCCTCATGCAAATATTCGGCGTTGCTTCCATGTTGAGATATTTCTTTACCTTTGGAGACTTTATATCGATCATGCACACATGACACTCAAAAGGAGGGTTGTTATATGATTAGTCAATTCAAAATCGACCCTACCTTCCTCTACATTCAGAGAGAGTTTTCCATTTTTTACTTCTACTATTGCTCCAGCGGTGGCCAATAATGGCCTTCCTAAAATGATGGGGAATTTAGAATTCCCGTTCATATCCAATACCAGGAAATCGGTAGGGATGAAAAATTTCCTTACCTTTACGGGAACATTCTCTAGTATGCCTAAAGGAGTTTTAGTTGAGCCATCCGCAAATTGTAAGGAGAATTTGAATGGACTCAACTCCTTGGCTCCCAACCTTTCCAAGATAGTAAATGACATCAAGCTCGTACTAGCCCCTGTGTCACATAAGGCTTGGTTTATTTGCACTTCTCCAATTGAAAAAGCGATAGAGAAACTACCTGGGTCTTTCAGTTTAGGAGGCATATTAGTTTTTATCTTGACATTGTGCTCCTCAATTAAGCTCTTAGTCTCTATTTCTACTTGTTTTCTCTTTACCAACCTTTGTGGGAAAGGTATTGGGGGTTGGTAAGGTGGTGGAGGGACATACTTTGGTTCTGGCTCTTCGTCTTCGCTCATGTCCTCCTCTGGTTCCACGTCCTTTACCCCCACCCCAAGCTTATCATCCCTCAAGTATATGGCATTACAATGTTCATTGGGATTTGCTTCGGGTTGCCCCAGGAACGTACCCTTAGGTCTAGAGTATGTGCTGGCTTGTTGGGCAATCTGAGTTTCTAGCATCTTGTTATGGATGGCTAAGTTATCTACCTTAGATGCTAGCTCTTTTATTTCCCCGTTTACTGCCCTACCTTGTTGTCTAAACTCTTCATTTTGTTTTGTTTGAGTTTCAACAAAACTTTCCAATAGAGACTCAAGTTTAGACTTCTGTACCTGAGGATACCCCGGTGCGGGTTTCCTATTACCTTGGCCTTCTTGGAACTCGTGGTTTAGCATGTTGTTGTAGTTCCCGTAGGAGAGGTAAGGGTTGTTCTTCCTTCCTTGGTTGTAAGGATTTTGGGGAGCATAATTTGGCAACTTCGGGTTCGTGTCGTAGAAGTTGTGACAAGAGTTCACTTGTTCCCCCGAAGCGCCGGATCCATGAGCAATACCACGTGGGCACTCCATTATGTCATGTCCCTGCATTCCACAAATCTCACAAACAATGTTAGTAGCACCTATTGCACTCACATTAGCCCTTTCAAGCTGATCAAAATGTTTATTCAGTGAGTCTATTTTAGACATTATGAGATCAGTGCTATTCATTTCAAACATACACCCCGAAATCATTTTCGGGTTATTACCTCTTTCTGAACCCCATTGGTGGTAGTTGGTGGCCACGTTTTCAATGATGTTGAATGCCTCATCCAGAGGCCTATTCATAAAGGCTCTACCAGCTACAGAGTCAAGTGACACCTTCGAAGAGTAGTCCAATCCGTTATATAAGGTGTGCACTAATAACCACCACTCGAGTCCATAATGTGGGCAAGACTCCAGCAATCCCAAGCTTCGGATAAGCATTCTCCGTCCTTTTAGAAGAAGCCGGTGATCTGGGTTCGTATGTAAGCCGTCTTGGATGGAGGGAAGAATTTCTCCAAGAACGCTTGCTCCAGTTGGTCCCAAGTCGACAAGGTGTTAGCGGGCAATTGCTTCAGCCAAGCCTTTGCCTTTCCAGTCAGATATGAGGGGAATAACCTTAAGCGTATAGCATCAACCGGGGCACCATGAATTCTAACTGCATCAGTGAACTCCAAGAATGTCTCCATGTGATCAGTCGGGTCCTCCGAGGGCAATCCTCTGAATTGATGTTGCCTAATCATGTTGATTAGCATGGGCAGTATAGTGTAGTTCTCCGCCTCAATCTCTGGCCTAGCAATCCCAGTTCGCAAACCCCTTGCATTTGGGGCTGCGTAGTCCTTTAGAGGTTTCGTATCCGGTAGATTCGCCATTAGTGGAATGGGGATCAACCTCTCTCTCTCTCTTTGTAGTCTCCTACGTCTATGAAAGGTCCTTTCGACTTCGGGATCGACCTCACTAAGGTTTCCAAGTCTTAGAGATCTTTGCATAAAAAACACAGAGAAATGATAGATACTCTAGAAAGAAAAAAAGGAAATATTTTTTTTTTATAAAAATTAAATAAAAAGAAAAGGTCCAGAAAAATCAATTTAAAAATTAAATTGAGATTCGAGAAAGCACAGTCCCCGGCAACGGCGCCAAAAACTTGATGTCGTGCGTTCGTACGTGCGATTCCGGCAAGTGTACTGGATTCGTCGCCAAGTAATAAAAAGATATTGATCCCACAGAGACCGTGATCTCAAATCGCAACTAATTGTTAAATGATAAAACTGGACTGTATAAAAAAGAATTTTGAAAAGGTTTGGATTTTTGAAATAAGAGATAACTTGGATAAGGAATGCAATCAAGTAAAACAGAAAGTAAATCAATTTATGGTTTTCAGATCTAAATGGATTCCTAGGAATTGGGTTACCAACAAGATTGTTTATGTTACTAAATTGACTAACCCTTGTTAATTATCGAAATCGCCTTGAAGGCGAATTTATCCTCAAATAGTTAGTGCTCCCTCTCAGGTTGCAAAAACCGTGCCCAATTAAACCAACCCCTACTCTCGTGGTAGTCGAATTTAGATTGGACCCTTTGCGTTTCGTGATAATTCGTTAATCCTCGAAGGACGGCTTCTAACTCTCGTGATTTTAGTCCTAAGTCTGATTCTATAGATCCGATACCTAAGTTCCCCGCTAGGTTCCTCCTTAGAATATCTACGACACGTAAATAATTGGCCACCGAATTTACGAGTAATTAAAACACTAGAAATCAGATCTAAAGCAAAATCGAAATTAACAAAGGTATAACATCAAATTAACAACATAAATCAACCTTGGGCATAGCCCCAATCCCTAGAAATTAAACTACTACTCAAGCATTTTCATGGTGATGACAAGCTTGGTTAATAACAATATAAAATAAAACTAAGAGAAGAAGAAGAAGAAGAAGAAGAAGAAGAAGAAGAAGAAGAGATCCTAAATTATAGCCTAAGAGTAGCAGCCCAAAAGTCCTCTCTAGTCTCTGCCTAGATGCCTTATTTGTAGATTAGGGAAGTTAGAATCCCAATGAAACACAAATTCATCTCAAAATCGGTTGCTTCAGATCCAAGAAATGCTCCTCACGACCGTGATGGCCATCACGACCAGACCGTGACGGATTCTGCCTTGGGCGTTTCTTAAAATTTTGATCTGTCACGACCATGAGGCTCATCACGGCTAGGCCGTGGTCAGTTATGCCTGTTGAGGGTCTGGTTCAGCTAACATGTCACGGCCGTGATGGGTATCACGGCCAGACCGTGACCAGTTCTGACTTTTGCCTTCCTTTCTTTTCAGTTTTACTCGATCATGGCCGTGATGGGTATCACGGCTAGGCCGTGATGGGCATCACGGCTAGGCCGTGATGGGCTCTGTCTTGCTCATTTTCGTCACTTTTCAAGCTCCATCTTCATCCAAGCTCCATCATGGATGATCCCGAGCATTTAATCCTTAATTTCTGCAAAACAACACCATGAAACCCCTTTACCCGTTCCAACGTAAAAACTAACAAAAATCAAATTAAAATTGCCTAAACTATAAGAAAATGCATGCAATATGATAAACAAATATGAGGTGTAATCTTATTCATCATCATTGCAAGGGGGTCATGGATTAACCACGAGATCCTTTCTAGGGAATCCTTCCAAGCGTGTCATGGGTTAACCAAGGGATCCTTTCAAGGGGGTAATGGGTGAACCATGTGATCCTTTCTAGGGGAAAAGTGGGTCTTGGGTTAAACACGTGATCCTTGCGAAGGGGTCACGGTGTAACCGTGGGATCCTTGCAAGGGGGTCATTGGATAACCATGGGATCCTTTCTAGTGGATTCATTGCAAGGGGGTCATGGGTTAACCATGGGATCCTTGAAAGGAGGTCATGGTCTAACAATGGGATCCTAGCAAGGTGGTCATGGTTTTACTAGGGGATCCTTGCAAGGGGGTCATGATCTAATCATGGGATCCTTGCAAGGGGGTCATGGGTTAACCATGTGATCCTTGCAAGGGGGTGATCGGTTAACCATGGCATCCTTTCTAGGGGGATCATTTCAAGGGGGTCATGGGTTTACCATGGGATCCTTGCAAGGGTGTCATGGGTTAACCATGTGATCCTTGCAAGGGGGTCATGATCTCACTATCGGATCCTTGAAAGGCGGTCATGGGATAACAATGGGATCTTATCTAGGGGGATCCTTACAAGAGGGTCATTGGTTAACCATGAAATCTTTCTAGGAGGATCTTTGGAAGGGGGCCATGGTCTAACCATGGGTTCCTTGCAAGGGGGTTATGGGTTAACCATGGGTTCCTTGCAAGGGGGATCTTTGCAAGTGGGTCATGGGTTAACCACAGGATCCTTACAATGGGGTCACGGGTTCACCATAGGATCCTTGCAAGGGGTTCACGGTCAAACCATTCGATCCTTGAAAGGGGACATGGGTTTTCAATGGGATCCATTCTAGGGGGATCCTTACAAGGGGGTCATGGGTTAACCATGGGATCCTCACAAGGTGGTCATGGTCTAACCATGGGTTCCTAGCAAAGGGGACATTAGTTTACTATGGGATCCTTGCAAGGGGATCATGGTCTAACCATGGGATCCTTGCAAGGGGGTCATGGGTTAACCATGGGATCCTTTCTAGGGGGATCATTGTAAGGGGGTCATGGATTAACCATGAGATCATTTCTAGGGGATCCTTCCAAGCGGGTCATGGGTTAACTAAGGGATCCTTACAAATGGGTTATGCTCTAATCATGGGATCCTTGCATTGGGGTAATGGGTTAACCATGTGATCCTTTCTAGGGCAAGGGGGGTCATGGGTTAACCATAGGATCGTTACAGGAGGGTCACGGTCTAACCGTGGGATCCTTGCAAGGGGGTCATAATATAACTATCTGATCCTTGCAAGGGGGTCATATTCTAACCATGGGATCCTTGCAAGGGGATCACGGGTTAACCATGGGATTCATGCAAGGGGGTCGTGGTCTAACCATTGGATCCTTGCAAGGGGTCATGTGTTAACCATGGGATCCTTTCTAGGGGTATCTTTGCAAGTGGTTCATGGGTTAAACATGGGATCCTTGCAAATGGGTCATGGTCTAACCATGGGATCCTGGCAAGGGTGTCATGGGTTAACCATGGGATCCTTTCTAGGGGGGGTCCTTGAAAGGGGGTCATTGGTTAACCATGGGATCCTTGCAAGGGGGTCATGTGTTAACCATGGGATCCTTTTAAGGGGGTCACGGTCTAACCATGGGATCCTTGCAAGGGGGTCATGGGTTAACCATGAGATCATTTCTAGGGGATCCTTGCAAGGGGTCATTGGTTAACCATGGGATCCTTAAAAGGGGGTCATAGTCTCACCATAGGATCTTTGCAGGGGTATCATCGATTAACCATGGGATCTTTCTAGGGGGATCCTTGCAAGGGGGTCATGGGTAAACTATGTGATCTTTGTAAAGGTGTCATGATCTAACTATCGGATCCTTGAAATGGGGTCATGGGATCCTTTCTTTTGGGATCCTTGCATAGGGGTCATCGGTTAACCATGGAATCCTTTCTAGTAGGATCCTTGCAAAGGGGTCATGATCTAACCATTTGACCCTTGCAACGGGGTCACGGGTTGACCATGGGATCCTTCCAAGGGGGTCGTGGTTCAACCATTGGATCCTTGCAAGGGGGCATGGGTTAACCGTGGGATCCATTCTAGGGGGATCCTTACAACGGGGTCATGGGTTAACCATGGGATCCTTGCAATGTCTAGATATGGCTAAAATACAGAGTCAACGTCTATAATCATGAATTAGTGAAAATTTGCAATAAATCCCAATGAGGCCCAAACTCATAAATCATTTCTAGATTAAATCAATTATGCACATTTAGCTTGTAAAAAGTACTAAAAATGAGGGATCTTCAATGCATGCAAATAATGTTTATCACATTCCCCCACACTTAGCTCTTGCACGTCCCGGGCAAACTTGAAATTGAAACACAGCACCAAGAACAAAAAACAAAACCTAAAAACTCTACAAGACTCAATTTCCAAAGATATTCAAGAAGGCAAAAGTACATGAGCAAGGCAACCATCAAAGCTAAGAGATCACAACATTAATGAAATTACATTTCCTTTCATCTCAAATCAACAAGGTAACTTTAATTGGAAAGCATAGATCAAGAATGGTAGATCCTCACACAAGATACACTCTCAATCCCTCAAGTGTTTAGAAGGTAAAGATTTCACTTAAATCAACTCATGAAAATTGCACTACCATAAGCTTGCTCATATTCTACTTCTCCACTATTAAAAACACATGCACACACAAATCAAGAGGACTTTATCAAGGTTGCAATGAGGTCAAAATAAAAGGAAATGATATGGCAAGTTAAGAACCAAAGAGAGTAAAAGAGCATTGGAGAAGGACTCAATTAGCGAAAGGTGAAAATTTACCCAAAAAATTCACAAAAATGCGCAATCTATCACATTTTCCTTTATTGATATTCACAACCGTGTGACTGTATTCTTGTCTGTTTCTTTTTCTTCTCTCTTTTTTTTCTAAATGCGCAATATTGTTTTTTTTCTAAATGTGCGATATTTTTTTTTTCTAAATGCGCAATTTTTTTTTGCTACCCAATTTTCACCAAATACCAACATTTCACCCCCCCACACTTGGACCATTGCTTGTCCGCAAGAAATAAGAATGCCTCCAAAGAAACAATGCTCTCTCACTCGCTTAGGTTGGGTCAAAACATGGTTTTTCACTTAAGGCAAGAAATGAGCTAAAAACAATGAGTAGACAATTAGGCTCAAGGGGGCTAATCAAGGGGAAAATGATGCAAGGTAGGCTTATTTGGCCAAAGTAGCTAAGCAAGAAGAATGCCTCAATCATGTCCATGTATGCAAGAAGAGATATAGCTTTAAAAAGAAATAAAGCAAGTTCTAGAGTAACAAAAATCATGAGTGACAACCACACAGGGAAGGAAAAAAATGGTACAAACGCATAAACCATTCAACAATAGGCTCAAAATCTCACAAGGCATGGATGAATCTACCAAACTCAAACCAGCAAACCAAAAACCATAACGAAACCTGTGATTATGATGAAAGACAATAAATTCCACACCAGCTATGACACTTAACTTTAAAATGAAACCAAACTCACAACTTTCACACATCTTACACATCAAGGGAAACAACTTTAAAAGACAATAATAGAAAAAATGCAAAAACAGAAAATAAAATGCAGAAATAGTAAAAACAGAAAACGGTAAAAAGGAAAAGAGTGGAAAGAGGCACCCTTATGGTGGATATATAGAATCTAGCAAGGCCACCTCCTCCATGGTGGACTCTGGCACGTTCTCATAAAAGTGCTTGAGCCGATGCCCATTAACCTTGAAAATCCGCTTTGTTGTCACATCCTGAAGTTCAACTGCACCATAAGGAAAAACATTAGTAACAACAAAGGGACCTTCCCACCTAGACCTCAATTTACCAGGCATCAACTTAAGTCGGGAATTAAACAACAAGACTTTCTGGCCGACCACAAATTCTTTTCGCGTAAGAATCCTATCATGGAAAACTTTGGTCTTCTCCTTGTAGAGGCGAGAGCTCTCATAGGCCTCCAATCGGATCTCTTCCAATTCCTGTAAGTGGAGCTTCCTTTCCACACCCGCCTGGTGTAAGTCCATATTGCATTGCTTAACCGCCCAGAATGCTCTATTCTCAATCTCCATCGGTAGGTGGCATGCCTTCCCAAACACAATCCGATATGGGTACATCCCAATCGGAGTCTTGTAGGCGGTCCTGTAAGCCCATAAAGCATCTTCAAGCCTCAAACTCCAATCCTTCCTGTTAGGTTGGACTGTCTTCTCAAGGATATGCTTGATCTCGCGGTTGGAAACCTCTGCTTGTCCATTGGTCTGGGGGTGGTAAGGTGTAGACACCTTGTGCAACACTCCATACTTCCTCATCAAAGCCTCCATGCTCCGGTTGCAGAAGTGTGAACCCTGATCACTGATGATGACCCTCGGGATTCCAAACCTGCATAAAATTTGTGATCTAGCAAAATCCACAACAACTTTGGAATCATCAGTCCGAGTGGCTTTTGCCTCCACCCATTTAGATACATAATCAACAGCCAGCAATATGTAAACAAAACCAAAAGAAACAGGAAAAGGTCCCATGAAATCAATACCCCATACGTAGAATATCTCACAAAACAACAAAGGCTGCTGGGGCATCTTATTCCTGTGAGAAATGTTTCCTGTTCTCTGACACTGTTCACAAGACTTACAAAACAGATATGCATCATGAAATAAGGTGGGCCAATATAATCCAGAATCTAACACCTTCCTAGCTGTACGTTGGGGACCGAAATGCCCACCACATGCTAATGAATGACAAAAACCAAGAACAGAATGAAACTCATGATTAGGCACACATCTCCTAATAACCTGATCACTACAAAATCTCCACAGATAAGGATCATCCCACACATAATACTTAGACTCACTTTTCATCTTATCAGACTGAGCCTTAGTGGAATATGCAGGTAACACTCTAGAAACCAGGAAATTAACTAAGTCAGCAAACCAAGGAGAGGGGACCTTACCCTGTAGCTGCAAAAGCTGTTCATCTGGGAAAGAATCCTGAATTGACATGGGATCTGAAGTCCCCTCAATCCTACTCAAGTGATCCGCCACTAGGTTCTCTGCTCCACTCCTATCTCGGATCTCCAGATGAAACTCCTGAAGCAGTAGCATCCATCTAATTAGTTGTGGCTTGGCGTTTGGATTCTTTAAAAGGAACTTTAGAGTTGCATGATCAGAAAATACAACAACTTTAGAGCCAAGCAAATACGATCTAAACTTATCTAAAGCAAAAACAATTGCTAAAAGCTCTTTCTCAGTGGTTGTGTAATTGGCTTGAGCAGCGTCCAAAGTCCTGGAAGCATAATAAATCACATGAGATGCTCTCCCCACTCTTTGTGCTAAAACTGCTCCCACAACATAATTAGAAGCGTCACACATCAGCTCAAATGGAAGGGTCCAATCCGATGACTGAATAATGGGTGTGCTGGTCAAAGTTTGCTTCAGATGGTCGAATGCTGCCTTGCATTTCTCATTAAAAACAAAATCCACATCTTTTTGCAGCAAGTGGGATAGAGAAAGGGCTATTTTACTAAAATTTGCAATGAAACGCCTGTAGAAACCTGCATGACCAAGAAATGAACGCACCTCCCGCACGCATGTGGGGTAAGATAAACAGGTAATAACATCTATCTTAGCAGGGCCTACTTCAATACCCTTACTAGATACTACATGGCCTAATATTATACCCTGTTCTACCATGAAATGACATTTCTCAAAATTAAGAACAAGGTTAGTCTCAATGCACCTATGCAACACCCTAGACAAGTTATGCAAACATGGATCAAAAGAAGAACCATACACAGTAAAGTCATCCATTAATACCTCCATGCACTCCTCTAAGAAATCAGAAAATATGCTCACCATGCACCGCTGGAAGGTACCAGGGGCATTGCAGAGGACGAAAGGCATGCGTCTATAGGTAAAGGTGTCGAAGGGACAGGTAAATGTGGTCTTCTCTTGATCTTCTGGGGCAATGTGAATCTGGAAGTAGCCAGTGTAGCCATCCAGAAAGCAATAATGGGACTTACCAGCCAGCCGCTCCAACATCTGATCAATGAATGGAAGGGGGTAATGGTCCTTCCGAGTGGCTTGGTTGAGGCGTCTGTAGTCAATGCAAACTCTCCAGCTATTTTGCACTCGGGTCGGAATAAGCTTATTCTTCTGGTTTGTCACTACTGTCACTCCAGATTTCTTGGGAACTACTTGCAGCGGGCTCACCCACTTGCTGTCAGATATAGGGTAGATGATACCAGCCTGCAGTAGCTTGGTCACCTCTTTCTTCACCACATCTAGAATGAGAAGATTTAGCCTCCTCTGGGGTTGCCTCACTGGTTTAGCTTCATCTTCAAGTAGTATCCGATGCATGCAGGTGGAAGGGCTAATACCAGGAATGTCTGCAAGTGTCCATCCTATTGCTCCCTGATTCTCCCTCAGAATCCCTAACAGCTTCTTCTCCTGTTCAGCAAGGAGGTTCTTGGCCACAATCACCGGAAGCTGCTCATGATCTGCTAAGTAGGCATACTTCAGATGTGCAGGCAGTGGTTTTAACTCCAATTTGGGTGGTTGCACTGTAGAGGGAAGTAATCTGGTGGGCTGCACATCTTCTGCAGATTTAAGTTGTGCAAAATCAGAATTTCCTGCATAATCTGCACCAGTTTTATCAGTTATGAAAACATAATCATCAACACTTAAGAATGTAGCAATTTCATTACATGCATCACATAAAACAGTTCCATCACAACCAGTGCAGCATACAGAATCAGATAAATCAGTAAAACCATCAAAATCAGTAAAATCCACAGCACATAGTTCATCACATGCAGCATCAATTAATTCGGTAAGGACATCAATATGAAAAACAGAATGCTCTTCCATGGGATGCTTCATAGCATCAAAAATGTTAAATTGCACAATTGAGTCTCCAAACTCCATGGAAAGAGTTCCTGCATGCACATCAATCTTGGTCCGAGCTGTCTTAAGGAAAGGTCTTCCTAGAATGAGTGGGACCTTGCTGGTTAGGGACTCGCCCTCCATCTCCAAGATGTAGAAGTCTGCAATAAAGATCAGCTCATCCACTGTTACTAACACATCCTCAATCAGTCCAGCTGGATATGCATTGCTCCTGTTTTCCAATTGAATCACCACACCTGTAGAATGCAAAGGTCCAAGTCCAAGAGAATTAAAAACAGACATAGGCATTACATTAATTGAAGCACCTAAGTCTAGCATGGCATTCTCAAATCTAGAATTTCCTATTATGCATGGAATTGTAAAAGTCCCTGGATCTTTGCATTTCTGAGGCATAGGTTGAATTAGAGCCGAAATGTTGCGACTCATGCTAATTCGTTCATTTCCTTTCAGCCTCCTCTTGTGGGTGCAGAGTTCCTTCAGAAACTTGGCATATTTAGGAATTTGTTTGATTGCATCCAACAATGGAATGTTGACTTCCACCTTCCTAAAGGTCTCTAAAAGTTCCTTATCTTTCTCAACTTCATCTGCTTTCTTCGATCGGCGCTTGATGTGGGAATGGGAGTGGAATTGCACAATCGACTCACTTGCATTGTGACATGATTTACTGATTTGGAATTTTTTGCTGCAGAGTTAGATTGATGATTTTCTGCAGAATCTTGTGCTACTTCTTTGAAGTCTGCAGAGTCAATTTGCTACTCCTTCATCCGAATTTCCTGCAGAATTATGCTTCCTTGACTTGCATGGTGGTTGGGGGTCGGTTGCCACAATCTTTCCAGTTCTCAAAGATAATGGCACTTACATTACCTTTTGGATTAGGAATGGTCTCGCGGGAAGTTGGCCACCGCCTTGGCTTTGTAGCCGATTCATGGAGGAAGCTAGTTGCCCCATTTGAGTCTCCAAATTCTGAATTGTAGCTTCTGTTCTCTGCTGGAATTGGAGATTGTTGGTGGCCATTTGCTTCACTAGATCTTCAAATGAAAGGTCAGATTTTGGTGCTGCAGTAGCTTGATTCTGCATTGGCTACTGTTGGAATGGACTACTTAGTCCAGCTTGAGTTTGAAACTGCTTTTGCGTTAATGGTTACTGCTGGAATGGTTTCCTATACTGCTGTTGTTGAGGTTGCTGTTGTGCATTACCATATCTCAAGTTGGGGTGGTCTCTCCAGCCAGGATTATAGGTGTTGGAAAAGGGATCATACCTTTGCTGCAATGCCGAGGCTTACCAGGAAACACACCTGCTGCATCTACAAACTGGTCTTGGAGTGCAACATTGTCTTCTTGCAAAGTGGGACACGAATCTGTGAAATGAGATGGATTGGAGCATATGTTGCAGACTCTTGCATTGGTCTGCATAGATGTAGGTTGTTGTCCTATAGCCATTTGCCTCACCAAGGAAGTCAGCTCATCAAGTCTATGCTCCATTCTTTGTTGATCAGCAATTGAAACTTGGACCTCATTGACTCCTCTAGTGGAACTCATCATTCTGGTGCCAAACTGTTGAGAGTTGGCAGCCATGTTGGCAATTAAATCTCTTGCAGCAGATGGGGTTTTATCAACTAAAGCACCACCACTAGCAGCATCAACCATGCTCCTCTCCATAGACATCAACCCCTCATAAAAATATTGGATCAACAGCTGGTCACTAATCTGGTGATGAGGGCAGCTTGCTCACAATTTATTGAAACTCTCCCAATACTCATGCAAAGTTTCATCACCATTCTGTCTAATCCCACAAATGTCTTTTCTGATTGCAGCAGCTCTAGATGTAGGGAAGAACTTCTCCAGAAACAACCTTTTCATGTCATTCCAGCATGTTATGGAGGTTGGTTGAAGGTAGTAAAGCCAATCCTTGGCTGCACCATCCAATGAGAAAGGAAATGCCCTAAGCTTGATATGATCTTCAGGAACAACATGTGGTCTCATGGTGGAACAAACCACATGAAACTCTTTTAAATGCTTATGTGGGTCTTCACCTGCTAAACCATGAAACTTAGGCAAAAGGTGTATCAATCCAGATTTTAATTCAAAATCAACCTCAAGAGTAGGATATTGGATACATAATGGTTGGTAGTTCACATCAGGTGCATCAAGTTCTTTCAGAGTTCTATTGTTAGCCATGTTAGCACAATTATCAGTTAAATCAGAATAAAAAACAACAGAATCAGAAACAACAGAATTATCAAATTGATCAAGTAATCTCCTCTGAGTCCTATTCAACTGATGCAAGGTCCTTTCAATCTCAAGGTCATATGCAACTAAATCACCAGGTTGGGACCTAGTCATACACACATATAGGCCAGGAGAGCAAGAACCATCTCAAAACACTACAAGTACAAATGCTAAAAAGACACAAATTGGAAAATAGTACCAAATAAATTTTAAAAAAATATAAGATCACCACATAAAACTCTAAAAAGACAGGAAAGCAAATACAAATTTTTTTGGAATTTTTAAAAATGGTAAAATACTTTTAAAAAATTAGAAAAGTGGCCTAAACGATGGAACTTTGGCTCCGGAGGCCCTATGTCCCGAAGTACTCTGTACTATAGGGAGTTCTATTTCCTGATTTTTTTCGGATTTTCTGGGAAAATTTGAGAACAATCGGAGCACAAAAATTCTGACAGCAAAATATTACCAAAATGCCACTGGTTTCACTACAAACAGCAATTCAGTGGATAAACAGGTTAGAAATTAATATAAACACTATCTAATATGATTGAATACTCAAAATGGTCCCCGAAAACGGCGCCAAAATTTGGTGAGCCGCCGAACTCACTCAAATTACAGAACAAATCCCTACTAGCTTGTAGTATAAGGAATGACTCAGATCGTCTCTCAAAAGGCCATGAGTGCTATTCAATCATATCAAGACTCAACACAAAAAGGGGGGGGGGGATTTTAGATTGCAAAAGATAAATTTAGACTAAGAGAAATCAAGTGAGAAATCAACCAATCCAAGACACTTAACCAGAATTCCAATTTTGGCTATCATAGACCACGGAATACTCAAACTGAATCCAAGTAATGGTTAATTCAATTTCGACCGGGATCTCTGCATCGGAATTGAGGTTCACTACTAGATAATCATCTAGGATTTAACTGACAAACGATTTTACAAATCTATAAAATCAGTGCAAGTTTAAATACAAGAACCAATTAACCTTAAACCACAAATCTGTAGTTTAATTCACTTCAACTCAGAGAATGAGATATTGAATTATCAATCAATATCACATTCTAATTCATAATTTTTAATACACAAATAGTAATCACCATTCATGCATCACGAATTCTGATTAGTAAGGAGAAGAGAAGATAAAAACTACTTGAATGCAAAATGAAAGTTGAAGTACAAAAGTCTCAAGCCAAACAAAATTCCTTCAAGCACCTTGGATTGATTTCAGAATTAGCCTTCCATGGCTACAGTCCAAGGAGGCTTGAGGAAGAGAAAAGAAAATTACGAAAACAATAACAAACAACTTAATTAAGCAGCAGAAAACTAAAGGGACCCCCAGTCTCCTATTCTGGCTCCTATTTATACAAATTCTCTCAAGACCTCCTCTCAATATCTGAATGCTCCTTCAATTAACTTCAACCTCTGCCTCTTAGATTTCCAAAACCACTTAATTTGCTTAATTACGAATTAAGATGAGAGAGTTATGTCCACATTCAACTCATAGGGCAGCTGAAACGACCTCTGACTTCACATGAATTGCAGCCCCTCAAAACGACTGTTTGGAACAATGGTCTTCATGAGAGTTAAATCTATGTGTTTGATCTTTCATTTGCCACCGGTTTAAGTTCCAAATGACAACTACAGCCCATGTTATGGCCCAATCTTCATGACCAATTCAGGTTCCAGCGACAACAATTATGTTCTGACTTCAAGGCCCAATGTGACCCACTATACATCCAATTCAGCGTCTGAGTTCTTCATGAAAGTTGTTGGGA
The DNA here is from genome assembly GCA_030762895.1 of Sophora flavescens. Taxonomy (NCBI): domain Eukaryota; kingdom Viridiplantae; phylum Streptophyta; class Magnoliopsida; order Fabales; family Fabaceae; genus Sophora; species Sophora flavescens. The sequence goes on from CM061069.1 coordinate 128,474,645, forward strand.
TTCCTTTTAGATTTCCTACAATATAAATTTCATAATTTTTAGATGCCCGAAACTCAAGATATGGCTAAAATACAGAGTCAACATCTATAATCATGAATTAGTGAAAATTTGCAATAAAGCCCAATGAGGCCCAAACCCATAAATCATTGCTAGACTAAATCAATTATACACATTTAGCTTGTAAAAAGTACTAAAAATGAGGGATCTTCAATGCATGCAAATAATGTTTATTAGCTACCTCTGGCTGCGTGCAAGACTCTCCCTTTATACTGATTACCCTTAGGGTAAAAACCCTTTGCTCGTGTGGTACATTTGCTGAGGGAACCAAAAAGTGATAATAGGACAAAACCTGTCCCCTTGGGCCCAAAAAGGAATATTCACATTACTTAATGCCTAGCCCAAATAAAAAGGTACAGAGGACACACGATTTGTCCTAATACGACACACATGATGAGTACATTAATGCCTCAGGTCCATTTCTTCAAAAAGTCAGCTTGAATTAACTTTGACTTCATTCCAAGTTGCAGCACTCTGAAGCATAGATATCCGCTCTGCTCATTCCTTAGGCTCCTGTATATATCACAAAGCTCAAAAGCATCATTAAACATGAAATTTCCAGACTCTAAGCTGCTTCTAAACAAACCATACAATTTAATTACTTTAAACACTAAATCTAACATAAATTATTCCTTATTAACTAGATTAAGTACTCAAAATAGGCTAGATAACCTTTATTTCTAAAGGTTATCACACCCCCAAACTTGAACTGTTACATGTCCTCAAGTAATGGAAAGGAATCAAGACAAAGAAACATAATGTCACAATCAGCACAAGACAGAAACAAGCAGCAGCTATCCTTGCCATAATTTCACTATGCACAAATCCCTTAATGCCAAACTTCATCACAGCTTTTACCTCATAAGAAGAAGAGTGTAACTCAGCTTAATTAGTGAGTGTGTGATCCAGAGTGGTCTTGGAAATTTGAGTCAACTTAGAGTTCCAATCAGCCTTCATCACCTGAAATCCTTACTTCATCAAACAAAATGAATTCCAGAGACAACCATAGTTCAAACATTTTACTCTAGGGATAAGGAGTAGCTCTCATTTAGATTCATAATTGAAATTCTAGCTCTCAAAATCTCTCTTCACAGAATCTGGCTTCGCTCTATCATCACCTCACATGCTTCCTCTATTATAAGCTTTACAAGCTTCTAACTAAGCAAAACATAATCAAAACTTCACACTGCAAGATGACTTTTATTTGGTTGTAATGAGACTAAGGTAGGGGTGGAAGACAGTTTTGGGGAAAGGCATTGACCAAGTTAAGAGAAAGGTTCTTTTATTTTCTATTTGATCCACATTCCTTTGATGTTCCATTCTGCAATTGACTTTAACTTTTCACTAAACAGGAGGCTGCCTTTCTTTTTGGTTCATCTACTTCCTTTTTCTTTTATTAATTTCTTCTCTCTGTTTTTTTTTTGCACTATGAAAATGTATCTGTCTTTTTAGCAGTTCCCCTATTCTCAACATATTACTTTACAAGTAGCACCCGCAAACTTATATCAGAACATCTTTTTGTGAAAAGAACATTTCACTGCACCTAGCATGGGATAGTTGTTGTTTTTCCAAGTTATGGGACTTGTACCTTGGCTTTGTCATAGAAAAATTGGCGTTAGGCTCAAGGGGATTCAAAACATGGTTTTCACTTTTAGGTAAGCCATCTAAGCTAAACTAGGATAATGGAAAACAAATTAAAAATGCCTCAAGCAAAAATGTGCACAACAATGACATGTGAAACAAATCAGAAACAAGGCAAACCTTACAGAAGAACACACATGAGTGGAACTCTAAATTGTAAAAATTGTTGAGGCTCAAAATCTCTTAGGTTTCATAAGAATTATTATTTCTCTCTTTCCTCACTCTGCTTTAGTATCCTATGGTTAGCAATTTCATTCACTTGTTCTTTAAACTTCGGTTAGATTAGTGCTCAGAGAATCAGACATCTCTTCCTTCTAGAATTTTCCCATCTTCCCAAGCTCTCCGGGGTATTGTGCAGTGAGTGCCAAATTCCACACCCCTCCTCATAGACAAGTTTATTATAATTTTTTTTATTGTTAACACAATGTATTTCCACAAAGCAAGATTAAAGACACCAACAACTTACTGCTACTTTTCATTATCTTTTAAGAACAGTACAAAACAGCACCACAACAATTCCAATCCCTTCCCCAAACTTTATATTGGTGTGCAAAACATGTTGATTGAACAGGCAAAGTAAAACAAACATCCTATCCACCACAGAGGACGCCTAACAGAACACACAAACAAAGACACAAACATGACAAACACAACCAAAACAAAACAACAAAATAAAATACAGGGTTCAGAAATATCAGGGTAATGAGGCTGCAACATTGTGGTGCATGAATTCTCCATCAAATCTTCTTCAAACGAGAGCCGAGCCTCCTATTCTCAAAAGTCACCATCTTCTGCAGAGTTCTCTTGCCAATGCCTTTGATTTCCTTGGTAATGGCCAACTCGTCATCATCAGGACTGGGGGTAGCTTGTTCTTCAGGGACAAGGATTTCTTGAGTTGCTTTAGCTTGGTTCTTCTTCATAGGTTGGTGAGACTAAGTAGATTCAGAATGAGTTTCTTGTTTAGACAGTGTCACCCCGCTACTCCCATCAGCACCTTTCTTGGATTTCTTAGTTGGTTTGGGCTATTGAGGCTCTTTGTCCTTCTTTGATGTGGCAGTGTTTTGAACTTGAGAGGGTAGGGGTGGACACCAATCCATTGAATTTCATCATTTTCTGGTTCAGTTCTGGGAGCAGGGGTTTCTGTATGAGGGGAAGTTGGTGGTGTTGCTTCAAATGGTAAAGAGGCCAACAGTTCCAGAGGGAATGGGGGAGCTGGCAAGGTTAACTTGGGGTGGTCAACCCTAGTTATCTTTTTCTACCATTGGTACCAGTTGTGGGTGAAACCAAAATATTTCCTCTACTGGAGTAATTGATACTGCATCAAATCAGTCATGTTCGAATCTTCTTCTCTAGTTCTTCATTGGTTTTGGAAGGTTGACTCTATTGTTGTGGAGTCTTGGAAGTGGCAAATATCCTAATGGCATTGATATTGAGCATGACTTTGTTCACAATGATTTCTTCCCCTTCATCGATCTCTACCCCATTTCTGATGCATAGCTCTGTGATCATAGATGAAAAGAACAGTCTGTTACTTCCTTTAAATGCACACTCAGATTTAATTTTCAATGATCAATCCCACATTGATCTTTTTGCCACTCAGAATGCAGCTCAGAAGAACCAGCCTGTCTTTGTCCACGTTTCTAGATGTGTTGTTGGTAAAAGCCTATGGTGCACGAAATGATACCACACCTTGGCTAAGGGTTTCAGTGCAGGCCTAGCAATCTTCCAAGTACTGTCCCCTGCTTCATTATGCCAGGTAGAGCCTTGCACGATCAGTTCCTTCATCATGGTATCAAGCTCCACTTCAGAAATGTTCTCCACTAAATCTTGGTACTCATCTTCTTCTGATTCCATCCCCATCTCAAGTTCATTGACTTGGCCGAGAAGCTCACTTTGGTTCCCCTAACCATAGAATGCCTTAGCTCAGCAGTGGTGATGTTTGCATAAAATTCCCTAACTAAAAGGACCACAGGGTTTCTAGGATGAGCCGCGAACTTCTTCCAGTTTAGAAGAGTGATAACCTGAGCCACTTCGGGTGTGAGACCAAAAATGGTTTCCTTCTTGATATCAAACCCCACCTCTAGATGAAAGGATCGCTCTTTTATTTCGGCTTCATAACGTGCTTTGGCTTCCTCATCTTTGAATGTTTGGTGTGAATCAGAGGCATATTTGGAGTCAGACCTGAGAACTGGGTTCTTACCCTTTGCTCCCATTGTCTTTTGCCTCACCATAGTAACACTTCTGGGAATGTGAAGAGGTAAGGGTAGGTGGAAGGAAATGTTTCTAGGGTTTGTAAGGTGGGATGAGTGGTCAGAGAAAAGTGTGGAGAGGTGAGTGTGGGTGTACGGTTATAAAGAGGTAAGGAAGGGCTGTTATTGGGAGAGTGGGGTGGTTTATGGGGAAATGGTAAGGGGAGAACAGAGTGGCATGTGGGTTTCGTGAGAGAGAAAGAAATATTTGAATTTCATTAAATGGGGGAATATTTGCTTTAAATGTCTCCATTTTCTCCCCCATTATGCAAATAAAAGTTGCACTCTACTCTGACCCATGGAATTTGGGCCTTGCTCTTCTTTGGTCTCAGCCCATCAACCTGTGATCTTTGGGCCATTTGCATGCCATCCCGGTCCTGATACTTCTTTTGCCCTGCTAACACTACACAACTAAAAATCACAGATTACCAAAGATAAAATAAAATAAAGTAAAGTAAACTATAAAAACAAGAAATTTAAACTTTGGGCTACCTCCTAGTAGCGCTTGGTTTAAGATTATTCAGCCTGACTTTGAAGCCATATGCTACATGTCACTTAGAGTGATAACGGCTTTCATCCAAGCCACATTTTCACCTAAGTATTCATTCACTCTTTGCCCATTGACCTTGAAAAACCTGCCACTTGAGTCATTTTTGAGGTCCACAGCTCCATGGTCATACACTTGGACAATAGTGAATGGTCCTGACCATCTTGATTTTAATTTCCTAGGGAATAATTTAAGTCTAGAGTTAAACAACAAGACTTTCTCCCCCACTTTGAACTCTCTCTTTTTGATTCTCTTGTCATGCCAAATTTTTGTTTTGGCTTTGTAACTCTCAGCATTTTTATATGAAAACCATCTTAAATCCTTTAACTCATTGAGCTACAAAAATCTTGCCTTAGCAGCTTGAGTCAGGTCCAAATTTAAAATTTTTAGAGCCCAATAAGCATTATGTTCAAGCTCAATGGGGAGATGACATGCTTTGCCAAACACTAGCCTATAAGAGGACATTACCAGGGGAGTTTTGAAAGCTGTTCTATAAGCCCATAGAGCATTATCCAAGTGTATAGACCAATCTTTTCTTGAAGGGTTCACCACTTTCTCAAATATCCTCTTAATTTCCCTGTTAGAAACTTCAGCTTGGCCATTAGAATGAGGGTGAAAGGCATTGGTTATTTTATGTTTTATGCCATACTTAGCTAGTAAGTTGGTCATAATTTTATTGCAAAAGTGAGTGCCCTCATCACTGATTAGAGCTCTAGGTGTGCAAAATCTTGTGAAAATATTTTTATGTAAGAATTTGGTAACCACCATAGAGTCATTAGTGGATGTAGCCACTGCCTCTACCCATTTTGAAACATAATCTACTGCTACTAACAGATACTGATTGCCAAAAGAGGGAGGAAAAGATCCCATAAAGTCTATTCCCCAAACATCAAATAATTCAACTTCTAAAATGTTAGTTAGGGGCATTTCATTTCTGTTGGACAAATTCCCCACTCTTTGTCATCTATCACAATTAAGTGCATAAGTGTGTGCATTTTTGAACAAGGAACGCCAGAAAATAACTTGTGTGGAGGACATTAGCTGCAGCCCTCGTGCCTCCATAATGTCCTCCACAAGGTGAGGTATAACAGTGTTGGAGGATGCCTTTTTACTCCTCCTCTGTTGCACATTTTCTCAATATTTGATCTGGGCAGATCTGATATAAGATGGGGTCATCCCACAGATACTGCCTCACAGTGTGGTGAAATTTCTTCCTCATTGTGCAAGAATACACAGTCAAACAAGTAATACAATGATAAAAGATCGTCCCACGAGGATTGTAGGGTAATTTCCAAAGTTTTAAAGTGGTTAATCAAGTCAGGAAACTTTTGGATACAAATAAATTCAGAAGACAAATAGCAAAAGTAAATGGAGTATTTTGATTTTAGCAACTTATAGATGACTGAATAAAAGTAAAATTAAGTGAAGAATAAGGTGTGTGGTTGATTAATAAAAATTATCTAGGAATAGAATCACTTATAAATCCTGTGATGCCAAACATGCTCTCAAATGCAACAGTAATGGTTCCAGAGAAGAAAAGTTATTGTGTTTTCCAACACTTTTTAAGACAAGTTTCATCAAATGTTCCTTATCCCTAAGCCAAAATTGATTACGCTTATCTGTAATTAAATTGTCTCAGCTAACCTATGAGCCTGAAGGAATATTCCTATTCTATTCAAAGTAAATTAATTTTCCAATTAAAATACTCAACTAATATTAACTCAAGGGTTCCATTTATTAATGTTTTCCATCATTAATAAACTTGGACTGTTTAAATAAGTTGATCACTCTCATTTTCCAGCACTTATTCATGCAATATACTTGGTTAAAATGCTGCTAACAAACATCACAAATTCTTCATCACATTCATTATAAGATCATCACATTCCTAGATCAAGAAATTTAGCTCATAATGGAAATGAAAATGAACAAAAACATACTATAAAATAAAGTAAATGAAAGATTCATTACAAGCTGGAAGTGTCACTAAAAGAGAAGAGTAAAAACTAAAGACTAAGTCACCAAGCCTTTCCAAGCTAAGCTTTCAAGCCTCATAGCTCCTTTTATTTCCTTCTTTGCCAAGCTTCAAAAATGTCTTGTAGTTTTGTGGTAAGCTAAGAGTCTCCCAGAAGCAAGGCTGCCTCTGGCTGCGTGCAGGACACTCCCTTTATACTGATTCCCCTTAGGGTAAAAACCCTTTGCTCGTGTGGTGCATTTGCTGAGGGAACCAAAAAGTGATAATAGGATAAAACATGTCCTTTTGGGCCCAAAAAAGACTATTCACATTACTTAATGCCTAGCCCAAATTAAAAGTAACAGAGGACACACAATTTGTCCTAATACGACATACACGATGAGTAAATTAATGCCTCAGGTCAAGTTATTCCCTATAAAGTAGATTAAGGACTCAAAATAGGCTAGATAACCTTTATTTCTAAAGGTTATCAGTTAACCAAGGGATCATTTCTAGGGGGATCTTTGCAAGTGGGTCATGGGTTTACCATGGGATCCTTGCAAAGGGGTCATGGTCTAACCTAGGGATCCTTGGAAGGGGGTCATGGGTTAACCATGGGATCCTCTAGGGGGATCCTTGAATCGAGGTCATTGTTTAACCATGGGATCCTTGCAAGGGGTCATGGGTTAACCATGTGATCTTTGCAAGGGGGTCATGATCTAAATATCGGATCCTTGAAAGGGGGTCATGAGATAACCATGGGATCCTTTCTAGGGGGATCCTTGCAAGGGGGTCATGGGTTAACCATGGAATCCTTTCTAGGAGGATCCTTGCAATGGGGTCATGGTCTAACCATGGGATCATTGTGACATGCTTTCACACACGGGTCAAAAATGAGTAATTAGAAAAACTGTAGCTAGGGAACGACAACTCGAGTATCGTATCACAAGGACTCTTGGATTGTTATTAACCTTAAAATCGGTTTTTTTGGGGGGGGTTTAGGATTAAAGATTCAATTAAGAAAAACAATGCAAATAAGTGATTATCAATAAGCTAAAAACGATTAATCTACTGTTTTCGATTTCCCAACTATGATTGATTCATATAAATTCCATGCCCTAAGAGGATTCTAATCCCTTTTCGATTGTAGCAGCAATTAAACAAGCGCAATTGACACTACGAGACATATGTTCCTATTCCGAATTAAGCAAACGGATTAAGGCCATCGTGAATTAAGCAAATGCGATTAGCGTAAGGAACATATGATCATCGAAATAAATTAAAACTTATCTATACAACTTGAATTAAGCAAACAAGACATATAGGGTAATATTTAAAGGGAATAGCAATAAGATTGGGAATTATAGAACCTCAAAACCGATTACAGCAGACCAATCTCCGGTGATTAGTTCTCCATTGAAAATGCAATACAAAACTCAGAAAATTCACAAAAACAATGAATGAAAAGTTCCCCTCTAATATGACCTAAAACAACAATTTATAACTTTCAGAATTTGCACCCGCTCGCGAGGCGAGTAGCCTCTCACGTGGCAAATATTAAAAGTGGTGCGAGTTCAAAGTTGGGTTCTCGCGAGGCGAGATGGTGATTCGTGAGGCGAGACCGAAAGGGTGACATTCTCTGGCACAGTCAGGCCTTCAGGCTCGCATGGCGAGATAGTGATTCGCAAGGCGAGATAGAAAGGGTGACTGTTGCTGTTCAGGCTGCTCTTCAGGCTCGCGAGGCGAGTAGCTTCTCGCGAGGCGAAACTTCCAGAATTGCACTTTCCACTGTTTTCTTCATTCCCTTGACTCTAAGTGCTTTCCTTTTAACCTGAAAATATCAAATAGCAGTAAATGCTTTATTTGACTCATAATTAACTAAAACTACTTAAGAAACTCAAAATGTTGCTTGAGGACGATTAAATTCAAATTTGGGTGAAAACGAGGTTAAACTCGAGTAATTAGTGCAAAAGCCATGGTCTTACTAGTATAAAACTAGTCGAGCCAGAGGCTTATACAAATACCCCAAACTTAGACTTTGCTTGTCCCCAAGCAAACTAAAACTCAAAAAAACTCAAACTTGGCAAGCTTAAAGGATTCAACCAATTTCGCACAAACTTCATGCAATTCTAACAAAACAATTTTTCTTCAATGTTTTCCCCCTTGCAACAATGTAATCCCCACATTCATTTACCTCAAACAATTGAGAATTCCATCATTCATGCAATCATTAATCTAAGTTGAGGATCCAAGTTACACACAAAAGGGAGATCACCAATTTCAAACAATTGCCTTCCTCACAAGGGCATGTAATATTTCACTCATTCGCTCAATTTGTCTAGGCTATCAACTTTTCACCCAATTTCACATTTCAAGAGCACTTCCCATGAATTTGATTTTCATTTCAAAATGGTTCCCACGAGAACATGAATGCAACATCAAAAGGTCTTTTAAAGGTTGGAATGTGGCCTAGCTAAAGGTAAGATTATTCAAAGGAACGAGGCTTTACATCCCTCGGAATTAAGAGAGCATGAAGCTTGTACACCATTATTTTCACTCTAATTCCTTTTTCCATTTTCCTTTTTGCATTGGGTGACTACAGCCTTTCCCTTATAATACCCTTTTTTTTGACATTTTTGTGCTTTTTTTTCCTTTGATTTTGGCTCCAACCTTTATTTTTTCTTTTTCTCAACCCAGAATGACATATCAAACCTTGTAGCCACCCCAAACTTACTTTCTTGCAACCCTTCTCTTGCTAAGCTTCCATGCTCTCCTAATCCTAAGATTGGGTTAACATGGTTTTTCCAGATTTTTGGCTTATAGCATAAGGTCATCAAGAAACAATAGGCTTATTAGGCTCAATGTGGCTAACTAGGGAACATGCATTAGGGATGGTTATTTTTAGGCCAAGTATTTATTTCAAAGAAAATTGCCTAAATCATTTGATGCAACCATATAAACATGCAAACCATGAAGAGATTCAAGCAAATTCGGGAAAGTGCAGCTTAAAAGTGATTCACAAAATTAAAAACATGTTGGAGGCTCAAATCCTCACCTGGACATTTTTGGAAAACTGTTTGACCGAGATTCAATCCCTAGTGTGTGCATCCCTTCACCCCAAACTTATCATAAATCATGCAGTCACAATAGAATATCTCAAAGTTCAATTTTCAATTTTTCACATGGGGATCAAATTTCAATTTCAAAACTTAGGGGGAAATCATCAACAGTCAACACATGTCGTGCAATCCATCTATGCAAAAATTTGATTAAAATCCAACAAGCTCACCGACACAAGACTCAACACACATACGACACAAAGCAACACAAACAAGGAAAACAAAACAAAAACAAAACAACTGGTTCCCTCCCCCACACTTAAGACATACATTGTCCTCAATGAAGGAACATAGATATAAAACAAGAGTGAGGGAAAGGAGAAGGTGCTCCCTGATCAAGTTGTAGTGTAGGTGGGCTCTCCCAAGGAGAGCTCTTCAATGGTTGCATCTTCAGACACTGAGCTCTCATGGAATAGCTTCAAGCGCTGCCCATTAACCTTAAAGACCTTGTTTCTACTTGCACTTTTTATTTCTACTGCCCCATGAGGGAAAATATTAGTGACAACAAATGGGCCAATCCACTTGGATCGAAGTTTCCCAGCCATCACTTTCAGGCCGGAGTTAAATAATAAAACCTGTTGGCCCACAGAGAATTCCTTCCTAGAAATCATCTTATCATGGAAGTGCTTGGTTTTCTCTTTGTAAATTCGAGAGCTTTCATAGGCTTCCAACCTAAGCTCTTCAAGCTGCTGTAATTGGAGTTTCCTTTCAATGCCTGCCTTTTGCATTTCTAAATTACAGCTTCTGACCGCCTAATAAGCTCGGTGCTCAATCTCTATAGGAAGGTGACATGCCTTACCGAACACAAGTCTATAGGGATACATCCCAATTGGTGTCTTGAAAGCTGTTCTTTGAGCCCAAAGTGCGTCTTCTAGACGGCGGCTCCAGTCCTTCTTGTTGGGCTGCACCACTTTCTCTAAGATCTGTTTGATTTCTCTGTTTGAGATCTCAGCTTGCCCATTAGTTTGGGGATGATATGCAGTGGAGACCCTGTGCACAACTCCATACTTCCGGAGTAAAGCTTCCATGGTGCGGTTACAGAAATGAGTGCCTTGGTCAATTATGATATCCCGAGGTATTCCGAACCTGCAGAAGATATTGGACCTGTCAAAATTTGCAAAAACTCTAGAATCATTAGTCCTAGTGGGGACAGCTTCCACCCACTTTGAAACATAATCAACAGCAAGTAGAATATAGCGAAAACCAAAAGATGCAGGGAAAGGACCCATAAAGTCAATTCCCCACACATCAAGCACCTCACAGAAGTGCGGTAAACCTCATCAAATTCCCCACATATCTTATGAGTGATGGCTGTACCTGATGTCTGACACTCTCTACAAGTGCGGTAAACCTCATAAGCATCTTTAAAAATGGTGGGCCAATAAAACCCTTAATCTAGGATTTTCCTTGCAGTCCTTTGTGGCCCAAAATGTCCCCCTACTTGAGAAGCATGAGAAAAATGCAAAATGGACTCAATCTCATAGTTGGGGACACATCTCCTAATTACCTGATCACTGCCAAATTTCCAAAGATATGGATCATCCCAAACATAATATTTGGCATCACTCTTGAGTTTGTGAATTTGTGAATTTGTGATCTAGTTTCACCTGTCGGAAAAACACCAGCAACAAGATAGTTAACAATATCATCAAACCAAGGAGTTACCCCATGTAACTGTAAAATCTGGTCATCAGGAAAGTCATCCTGAATGGGGGAAGGATCCTCATTCCTCTCTATTCTGCTCAAGTGATCAGCCACTAAATTCTGAGCTCCACTTTTATCTTTAATCTCCACACTAAACTCTTGGAGCAACAACATCCACCGAATCAATCTCGGTTTTGCTTCTAGTTTCTTCAACAAATACTTCAAAGCTGCATGGTCAGTAAAAACAACAACCTTGGAACCTAGCAAATATGATCTGAATTTATCAAGAGCAAAAACAATAGCTAGAAGTTCCTTTTCAGAAGTAGTGTAATTAGCCTGTGCAGCATCTAAAGTCCTAGAAGTATAATAAATCACATGGGCAGCCTTGCCCACCCTTTGTGCAAGGACCGCCCCCACAGCATAGTTAGAGGCATCGTACATAATCTCAAAAGGGAGGGTCCAGTCAGGTGGCTGGATGATGGGAGTAGAGGTCAATGCCTTCTTCAAGAAATCAAACGCCTTTTTGCAGTTGTCATCAAAGTTGAAAATGGCGTCTTTCTTCAACAGGTTTGACAGAGGGAGAGCTATCTTGCTAAATCCTTTATGAAGCGCCTGTAAAAACCCGCATGACCAAGAAAAGAGCGAATCTCGCGAACGCAAGATGGGTAAGGCAGTGTAGAAATCACTTCAATCTTAGCAGGATCTACTGGAATACCTTTTTCAGAAATAATATGCCCCAAAACAATTCCCTGTTCAACCATAAAATGAAATTTTTCATAATTTAAAACAAGGTCAGTTTCAATGCATCTCTCCAAAACCAGATTCAAACTATGCAAGCATGCATCAAATGAGGAACCATAAACAGTAAAATCATCCATGAACACTTCCATGCAATTCTCAATATATTCAGTGAAAATACTAATCATGCATCTCTGGAGTGTGCCAGGAGCATTGCAAAGACCAAATGGCATCCTCCTATAAGCAAAAGTGCCGAAAGGGCACGTGAAGGTTGTCTTTTCCTGATCCTCTGGTGCAATGTGGATCTGGAAGTAACATGAAAAACCA